>JANGFH010000846.1:0-10987 GCA_025758715.1 Glaciozyma martinii | reverse complement strand
AGGGTGGGGTGTGGGGGAGGAGGGAGAGGATGGGGGGGGGGGGGGGGGGGGGGGGGAGGGGGGGGGGGGGAGGGGGGGGGAGGGGAGCGGCGGAGAAGGTGTAGTGGCTGAGGGAGAGGGAGGTGGCAAAGGCTTGGAGAGCGGTGAGGGTTGCCACGTTTTCGGGGAGGAGAGGGTCGTAGCCGCCTGCGAAGAGTTGGTTAGCGAGCTGCGAGAGCGAGAGGACGAACGACGTACCTGCGACGACGAGGCGAAGATCCTTGTGCTGGTCACGAACGCGAGAGAAGGCATCGATAGCGAGAGCGACGTCCTTCTTGCCTTCGAAACGGTTGATCGAGAGGAGCGTCGGTTGTTTGCTGCGAGATCGAAAGGGTCAGTCTCCTTTCTTGCAGCGGAATGGAGAGCGACGAACCTGACGAGCCAAGCATCCTGCTTCGTGACATCCACCTTGCCTCCGTACGCCGTCACGTCCACCGCCGGGTACACGACTCGCGGCAACCTCCCCATCGCCAAGAACGTCTTCGCAAACACCTGCGCCGTAAACTCGGAGTTGACCAAGATCTTGTCGGCCTCGCCCGTCGTCGCCGCCTCAATCACGTCGATTGGCATCCTGTACATCTTGCGAATCTGTCCGCCGAGCGAGATGCGCGAGACGGGTCCTCCAGTGTGGGCGTCGGCGTGTCCGGGCGAGAGGAGGAGGTCGGGGAAGTGGCAGTAGAAGACGACGCGGTTCCCACCGAGCCAGCGGAGGAAGGGAATGCAGGTCGAGAGCTGGTCGACGATGACTACGTCGAAAGGAGGGAGTTGGCGGAGTGGGGACCACGAGGCACTGCTGGAGAAGGGTGCGTCGACGGGGGTGTAGAAGAGGGCGAAGAGGGGACCGAGGATGGGGAGGGTCGCGAAGGTGTAGAGGTAGGTGGCGAGGAGGAAGGAGATGGTGAGGTTGAGCTGGCGGAGGATCGCGCAGACCACCGTAAAGTGGCCAAAGATGGAGGGAGGGAAGATGGACGCGCCGAGGACGTGGACCTTGAGAGTTCCTGAAGTGAGTGGACAGAGGGATCAGCTGGCGTTCCACGAGTACAGCCTGACCTGGGGAGGAGCATCGGATCCCTCCTGCTGGCGAACAAGCCTACTCATCGGTCAGCAGCCAAGCTCCTGCTCCCTCACCGCCTCCATACCGTCCCTAGCCACCACCTGCTCCACCCAGTGCTCCTTCCCAACCAGTCGCACTCCCCCTCCCAGCTCCACACGCACAGCGGCGCCCAGCACAAGCCCAGAACTCACCATCTCTCGTCTCCTCAAAGCTCCTCCCCCCCTTCCCATCCTCATGGTAGCTCGTAAAGATCTCGACCGAATGTCCCTTCTTCTGCAGTCCAACCGCCGCATCGACCACGAGCCGTTCTGCCCCACCTAGGTCCCAGTGGTCAGCTCGTCGAAGGTGAGCAAGAGGCGGGCGAGACGAACCGATTCCGAGGTTTGGGTGGATGAAAGCTATCCGTAAGGGCGCTGGGAGGCCGTAGTGCGTTGGTGCGCGGGTGGAGGCCATCTGAAGGCTCTGCTGGAGGTGTTGGAGGAGACCAACGAGTGGGGTCGCACAGTCGGACTTCGCGAGGAACGGCCTCTGCCCGACTCTCTTCGCCTGGCGAGCTCCCTCGACTTGCTAGCGAGGCAGTTTGTGTGCGAGGACGACGACGACGACGACGATACGCGCAACATGATAATGATTGCAACTAACTCCTCAAGAACGGGTGACTGAGCATATCCTGCGCGCCGAACCAAAACCCATCAGCTCGACTACTCGACTCCAGCTCGGCACCCAAACGCACCTTTGGCGAGATCCTCTTTGCCGGATCGAGCGTCAACATCTTATCGAGCAAGTCGACAAACTTGGCCAACAAGTCAATCTCGCCCTCCTTGAGTTTCTTCATCGCGCTGGCGGGCATGAGGCGACTTCGAAGGTCGTGCGGAGCTTTCGAAGGGATGGACATGACCTTCGTCGCGCCCTGCACGAGCGTCAGCAAGGTCGAAAGGAGGAGAGAGAGGGGAGGGAACGCACGTTCTTCTCGAGCGAAACAAAGTTGACCGATTCGTCGAAATGCTGGTCCCCGAACCGGGCCTTCTTGATCATCTTGTTGAGGAACTTGCCCTTGAGCTCCATGATGAGGAGGAGCATGTGGTTGTTCGTTCGTCCGGGAAAGAGGATCCTGCGGTCCAAGCGATCAGGGACCGTTGCGAGTGGGGAGGAACGAGCGACGTACTTGCCAGCGTAGAGCTCGTAGAGCGTGCAGCCAACTGCCCAGGTATCGAGCGAGGTATCGTAAGGAAGACCGAGAACTGCGAAGAGTCAGTGTTGTCCGAGCGGCGAGGAGGAGGAGGGGATTCACTGATCTCAGGCGCGCGATAGAACCGACTGGCGAGGTAGGGGGTAATGTCGTTCTCCGAGACGTCGGACGCAGAACCCAGGTCGCAGACCTTGAGGACCGACTTGCTCTCGCTCACCTGCTCGCCATCATCAACTGGAGCTCCGCCAGAGAGAGCGAAATGGGACGCACAAGGATGTTGTCCGGCTTGATGTCGGCGTGCATGATGTCGCACTTCTTCATCAGGGCGAGAGCGAGGAACATCTGCGATGCGTACGCTCGCACAGCACGAAGATTGATCCCGACGTCCTTGCCGAACCGCTTGACGACCTCGCGGAGGTTCATGCTGCGATGGATGTCGTCAGTCGAGCTGCGACGCGAGGGTAGGAGGCACGGACGGACCTGAGCATCTCAAAGACGAGGCAGAGGTGACCTCTATGCTCAAACGTCCTTCGCAGCCGGATCACATGCTTCTTGTCGTCGGGATCCGCCTCCTGCAACTTGCGAAGGATGTTGGCCTCCTTCATCCCAGCCTTGTACCTGCTCAACCCATCAGCTCCGTCGCTCACCCCGTCCAAAAAAGAGCCCGAAACGCACATGCTCTCCTGACTCCGAATGACCTTGATCGCCACGTCCTCCCCCGTCGGACTCTCGAGATCTTTGGCGCGAACAACGCCCGAGAACATGCCCTTGCCGAGGTTCGCATGGACGTGGTAGCGACCGTTGTCGAGCAGTTCGCCGAGGACGAGCTTGTAGTACCCTTCTGCGTCGTCAAAGTTGTCCGTGAGGCCGCCGCCAGCTTCGTCGAGAGACCGATTGATGACCTGCGTTCGATGAGACGTCAGTGGCGGCGAATCGCGAGGAGAGGAAGGACGCACGGGTACGAAAGTCGCCCTGTCAGAAGTGCCAAGTGCGACGGGCTTGTGGCCCAGGGAGAACATGTCATCCTCGTCGTCCTCCTCATCGTTCGCAGTCGTGAGGTCGACCTGCGGCTCCTCCTCCTGCTTGATCGGCTGACCGTTGCGTTCCGCATGCCGTCGATCGTCCAGCTTGCGATCCTCGTCCGGGTTGTAGTCTGCCGCGCTGACTTCCTCCTCAAAGGGATGCTCGCCCTTGACCTCGAGTTCGCCGATCCTGCTCGCCTCGTTCGCATTGGCGTCCTTGAAGAGATCAAAGTCGGTCTCTGCGTGTGGAATTGGCGAGTCTGCAGGCAGCACACATCAGCTCCTGCCCTCCCAGCTCTGAAGAAGCGCGACGCACCCGTCCCAATCCTCAGCCGCTTCGTCTCCCGCTCCACCTCCTTCCTCCCCGGCGTTCCCACCTCAGGCGTCTGATCCCTCGAATCCACCGGCGTAGCAGTCGTACTGTACTTGGCGAGGATCTCGGCGCGCTTGCGTCGTCGTTCGGCGATGAGGGCTTCGAGGTCGGGTTCGGCGGCGACTTCGAGTTCGAGCTCCATCACAGGTTCTGCGGTTGGTTCAGCGACTGCTGGAGGGACGGGGGCAGGGGTGGGAGTGAAAACGGGTGGAGGGATGGGTTTGTCGGAGTAGTTGAGGACGGGGATCCTGGAGAAGCGAGAGAGACGTCAGCTACAGCGCCAGGCTGGGGAGACCAGAACGTACTCTCCCTCCTCGAAGTCTTCGCGGGGCGGGAGCGGAGGACCTCGACCGTATCTTCGGTCGTACGCGTAGTCACGTCGGTCGTCACGGCGGTCGTCGCCGTAGCCTCCTCGCCCTCCTCGACCACCCCTCATACTCCCTCCTCGAGGCTGATACCCTCTCCCCCCTCCATCACGTCCATCATACTCCCTGCGATCCCTAGGCTGCCTATCATCATACCCACCTCGTCCACTCGCTCCCCTCCCCTCGTACTCTCTCCTCCCCCCCGCCTGCCAGTCCCCACCTCGCTCTCCTCCCCGTCGATCCTGCTCCCACCACGGCTGCTCCTCGTCGTCCCTCCGTGCCCTCGAGTTTCTCTCCCGATCCCGTCGAGGCGAACGCTCATCAGGTGGCAGAGAACGTTTGCGGGAGGATGAGGCTGGTGGTGGAGTCATTTGGGGGGGATGGTCAGCGATGCTTGCACGGGGAGAGCTTCGGGGACCCGTTACGATTCAGAGATCGAGTTGGCGGAGGAGGAGGGCGTCGTGGGTGGGCGAGAAGGCAGGGAGGAGGGGAGTGGTAGAAGAAAAGAGTCGTCGTCGTCGTCGTCGAAGGGAGAAGGCGGCGAAGATCGTTGCCCTTCTTACCTCGTCGCCACAGCTTGGCCGGACTCTGCTCTGTCGCGCGCAGGAACGCCCAAGGAACGCCCCAGTAAGCCCTCGCCTGCTCCCCCAAGTCACGCCAGTCTAACCCTCTTCGTTCACCGCGCAGTGCTCCTCCTCCTCCCCATCGCCCTCGTCGCTCTCTTTCCCTCAGCCATCGCATCTCAAGGCGACAGATCCCCCGCGTACCAACGCTGCTACGACTCTCGCCTCCCGCACTGCACCCCTTCCTTCCTCTTCCCCTGTTCCGCCTCGACCTCGTACTCGTGCCTAACCGACCTCACCAACCTCGCCCTCTCCCCCTCCTCCTCTCCCTCCCTCCTCCTCCCCTCTGGCTCCCTCGAAGGACTCGAACTAGGTCGCCAAGTCCAGTTCTACGGCAAGTGGCCCTTCCGACGATTCCTAGGGACGCAAGAGCTCCTCTCGGTCCTCTTCTCCCTCGCCAACCTCGTCGCCCACTACGTCGGCCTCAAAGCCCTCCGTCGCGTGAACGCAGGGAGCGAAGGTGGGAGAAGGCTCCAGAGGTGGTACGCCCTCAACGCGTTCGTAGGGATCAACACGTGGATCTGGAGCGTCGTCTTCCACACGCGCGACAACGACTGGACGGAGAAGGCCGACTACTTTAGCGCGGGAGCATCGACGCTGTACGGACTATGGCTGGTCCTCGCGCGAGCGGGAGGACTGTATCGAGGGAGGGTACCAGCGAGGCGAGCGACGATGGGAGTCGGAATGCTGGTGATGCTAGCGCATTGCTCGTACCTCAGCACAGGGCGGTTCGACTACAGCTACAACATGACGTTCAACCTCGTCGTCGGCGTCTCCCAAGTCCTCCTATGGACTCTCTGGTCCCTCTCCCGCTCCTTCGCACCCCACCCCTCGTCCGCCAATCGGACGCCAAACCCCATCTACCCCCTCTTTCTCCTCCTCGCCTTCTCCGCGTTGGAGTTACTTGACTTCCCACCCGTACCGGCGGGACTGAGGTTGCTTGATGCGCATGCGCTGTGGCATGCTAGCACGGTCGGGGTCGTTTGGATGTGGTACGCGTTCTTGAAGGGGGATTTGAGGGACGTCGAGGAGCAGGAGCGGAGGATGGGAGGGCTTAGAGGGAGGCATTAGAGGTATTAGAGGGAGCTGGTGAGTCGCGCTGGGGATTGCGAAGGAGCGAACTCGAAGCTGATTTCTTGGATGCACGCAGGTCTGAGATCAGCCCCAAGAGCATCGATTTCTCCTCTCCGAAACCGTCGTTGGTGAGCGGAGCAGCGCGTTTGACAGCACGAAGGCAGGACGGTTCGAAGGAGGCGACGAAGACGCGGAGACGTACCGCCGTCTCTCAAGCCAATCGCTCCTCGCCCCTCTGGAGCAATGCTATGCCACACTGTCGCCCAGTAACTCTCAGAACGCTGCGAGATCTGCGAGAGAGCAGAGAGCCGAGAGATCAAACCAAACCGCTTCCGAGTTCAAAGACGCACTTCTCCCTCCCACCCTCATGCCGATCCCGCGCCCCTCCTCTCCCCCCTCCTACACCACTTTCCGCGCCTCCTCCCTCCTCTCAAACCTCCCCACCCTCCTCCCCCCCTCCCTCGTCTCCCCCTGGCCCGCCTTCACCCTCTTCTCCCTCTCCTCCTCGCTCAGCTCCTCTCCAATAACAGCTCACAACTGTCTCGACGGCAGCAGCACGCACAGTACTCTCGGGGCGCTCCTGGGAGCGTGGGAGAAAGGGGAGGGAGAGGATCTGTACCTCAAGGATTGGCACCTCCCCCTCCTGCTTCTGCGCGCTGGGAAGCGGGTGGAAGAGCTGTATGAGGTCCCACAGCTGTGGAGGGATGATTGGATGAATGGGTACTATTGCGCTGAGACGGAGGACGACTTTCGTTTCGTGGTGAGTGCGCCCTTTCGGGTGAGGAGAGGAGGGAGGAGCTGAGCGGGGTGGCAGTATATGGGCGGGGGGAGGACGTTTACGCTGTTGCATCGGGATGTCTGTGCGTCGTTTCTCCCTCGATCGAGAGCGGGGTGGGAGCTGATGAAGGAGTAGATTGCTCCTACTCCATCTCGACGAACCTCGTCGGCGCGAAGCTGTGGACGCTCTTCCCGCCGCTGTGTACGACCCGCTTGGTGGAACTGCTCAAGGAGGCGGAGAGGAGGGATGAGTTGGTGGATGTTCGGACGTGGAGCGAGGGATTGAGGTTGGAGTTTGTGGAGATGGGGATGGTGGAGGTGCGGCAGGAGGAGGGGGAGAGTATCTTCATGTGCGTGCTCTTCTTCCCGTCGTCGAAGGACCAAGCTAATTTGTACTGGAGCAGTCCAAGCGGGTGGTATCACCAAGTCCGTCTCCCCGCCCTCCTTCGCAACCTCGCTCACCCCGCTTCGCAGGTTCAGAACCTCTCCCACCCGACCATCAGCCTCAATCACAACTGGTGCAACGCTCATAACCTCCACCGCATGTACGCCTCCATGTGCACTGAAGTCACAGCCGTACGAGCGTCGATCGAGGATGTTCGGGAGATGCTCGTGCGGAAAGGAGTGGGGTGGGAGGAGGAGTGGGAGGAGTGCGTTGGGGAGTTGCTGGAGAGGAGTGCGGGGTGGAAGTGAGTACTTTTTCTCCTTGCTGGAGAAGGGTAGGGAACTGATGGTTGCGGGACAGTTGGACGACGTTCTGGAGGATGGTGCGGTATGCGTTGCGGGCGATCGATCCTGTCGAGCGAGCGGTCGAGGAAAGCAGTTGGCCTTTAACGCCTCCACAGGCGCGACCGCCGACTACGTTCATCTTGGAGCAGGTTCGTCCCTAGCCCGAGCGAGCGAGGAGGGGAGACTGACGAGGTTCGCAGGTTCGGCCGCTGTTGATGGTATTCAGAGCGAGGAGTGAGGAGGAGTGGAAGTGGACGATGGGGATGAAAGAGCTTCTCGAGGAGGTGGAGAGCGAGATGAGGAGGCTTGGCTGAGTAGAGGGATTGCGAAAGCTGAGAAGCTCGGGGAGTGGATCGCTGCCGCTGCTCCTCGTTTGCTCTTCGCTACTTCGTTCCTTCGACTACACTAGTCTTCGGTAAGGCAGGTTGAGAGCAGAATCGGTGGCGGTCCTCGGAATCAGCATTCCGGGCGCGCGTCGCTGTTGTCGAGAGAGAGAGAGCAGGAGGAGGACTTGCTCGTTCGAAGCAGTTCTCCCTTCACCTCGAGCAGCTCTCTCCCCTCCGCCTTCCGAGCAGTGCATACGCTCGCCGTTGTGGTAGCCAGAGAGCTGCCCCGAGAGCTGAAGGGAGGAAGCTGACCCATCTCGCGATCTCGCGTCTTCGACTTCGCGCGATCGCGACTTCCTCTCTCCCTCCCACCACCAACCACCTACCAGCGCCACCTCCCTTCCGGACCTCCCCTCCCCTCCCAGCTCCCCCACATCCTCCCCAACCCTTCCCAAATGGCCGCCGTCGTCGCCCCTTCTTCCTCCCCCGCACCTCCAAAGCTCTCCAACGCCGACGCCATCAACCCTCTCAAGAACCCTCTCAACCCCGAGGGCCTAAAACCGTGCGTTCCTCTTCCTGTCCCTCTCCTCTCTCGCCTCCTCCCGATCCACCCGCTACCTCTCACGACGCTCATCGGCATCACCGAGCCTTCGGGCGCTGACTCTTCCCCTCCGAACTACCAGATGCTGCGCGTGCCCCGAGACGAAGAAAGCGCGCGACGACTGTTTCCTCCTCAATGGGTCCAACGTGGATGAGGATGGGGACAGCGCGCTCAAGTGCAAGAGCATCGTCGAGAGTCATCTCAAGTGCATGAGGGGGTTGGGGTTCAATGTGTAGCCCCGGCGCGTTGGGTTGGAGGGTGTAGGATTGTAGAGAGAGGGCGTAACACCATTCATTGGATTTGGGAGAGGTGGAGGGAGGTGCGACGAGGGATCTTGTGCTGCTGCTTGGAACGCCAACCACTGCTTCGGTCAGGTGCTGTGGGGCTTGGGAGACCTCTGCTGGAAGGACCTGACGTTCTCCAACCTCTCTGCAGCTCTCCTCAACTCGTTCCGATCTTGCAGTACCGCTGCTCCCCTCTCCTGCGCCCTCCCTCTCGATCTGCTCTCGCTCTCCCGCTCCCGCTTCCTCGATCTCAACTCCCAGCGTCTCCTCTGCGCAAAACAAAACGCTGCAATCCACCATAAAGAAAAGCACATCTAAGCCCGCATCTCCGTTTGCCAAACCTCCTCCAACAACCCCTCGACCAACTCCCTGACCGTTCTGATCCCCGTCAACAGTCCCTCATCCGCTCCCTCCCCCTCGGCACTCGTCGCATGCGCGAAATCAATCAACCTCAGCTCCCAAGGCAAGCACGTCTGCGGGAGCGCGACGCCCTCCTCATCGCTCGTCTCCACCGACGTCTCGCTCCCCTCCTCCTCCTCAACTTTCGACCCACGACTCCTGGGCTGAAGATCCTCGCGCTCGAGCGCCGAGAGGAGAGCCGCATGATCCCCTTCCACGACGATGAGGAGCGACCCTCCTCGGATCCGGATCTCGAACGATTCGAGGAGGGTTTCGAGCGCTTGGAGGCGGGTGAGGAGGGCCTGGAGGACGGGAAGACGGTGCGGGAGTTGGTGCGGGGAGAGGTGGGTGCCTAGGAAGAAGCGGGCGACGCCTTCGGGGAGCTGGGAGGGGAGGAGGGACTTGCCGTACGCTTTGTCGGTGACGACGAAGCTCTGCGATCGTTCGTCCCAGACCTGTGCACCCCCCGCCGCCAGGCTAGTTAGCTTTTCACCAGCAAAGAGGAGAGAGAAACGTACCTGGAACCCCGTGAGTCGGACCCCCGTAGCTCCACTCGTCGTAGCTCCAGCCGTCGCCTCCATCCTCTCCCGCTTCTCATCCGACGCGTTGTCGGAATGCAGTTTCGTCCCCAGCTTGATATCGAGTACGTTCGGGCGAAGGAAGCGGTACGTGAGGTTCTCCAGCACGAGCATCTGCGCCTCGACCCCGTCAGCCGGCCCTCCCGCTCCTCTTGTCCAAAGGGGAGACGCACCTCTTCTCCAGTGCCATCGACGGGCTCTACGACGCCTTCGGTAGAGAGCTGGCCTTGCAGCTTGAGCGTGCCGTAGAACGCTGGCGTCCAGTTGCCCATGAATTCGGGATGGAGGGACGGGCCTACGGTCGTGTAGAAGGCGTGTTCGATCGGGTTGGAAGGTTTGATGAGGGTGCTGGATCCATAGGGAGAGGATCGGATCGTGAGCGGGTGACCACCGACCTGGTGAACGCCTGGGGCCGACATGGAGGAACGGGAAGAAGGAGAAGAGGCGAGCGCGCGAACGTCTTCCCTCTCGACTTGTACGCTTCGACTCTCGCGACGCCCGTCCTGCAGCTATGGACGCCCCCGACGCCGTCTACGTGGACGCCCTGCCGCTCCTGACCGCCGCGATGGCTGAGCTGGGCCCTGGCGAGCTGGTCAAAACGGATCTCGGCCTGATGGAGCTCATGGGAGCAGTCGAGGTGCGCTCGCTGGGGCTCTGCGCGGTCGAAGGGAGCTAATGTAAGGGCGCAGATCATGGACGCGCGAACAGACTCTTTCCTGGCGGCCAAGGCGATGGATCGCGCTGGACTGCCTTCGTTTGACCCGACGCTCGAACTGCTTCCGACTGAGCTGGTCTGGGTGCTGGATGAGCTGTTACGGCTAGAGGTGAGCTATTCCTTGCCGAGGATTCGCAGCACCGAGTAATCTCACGCGCAAACAGGTGACCTTCCTCGATGGACACCCCCTCGTCTCGACGCTCTTCACCTGCCTCTACCTCCGTCCCACAGCTCTCGCCCAAGTCTCGAGCGCCAGCACAACCTCTACAGATCCTCTGCGATTACCTGGGTTCAGGAACGTGGTCCTGCGGGCGATGCTGCTGGGGGTTCTCAAGTGCGCCGAGATTGTCTGGGAGGAGCTCTGCAAGGGATTAGTGTACGAGGTATGCAGGGTACTGGCTTCGAAGACGGTTGGAGCTGACGTGTATTGACCGCAGCACGAGGACGTTCATCTCTCCCTCGCCTCGCTCAACTTTAGCACTCTCCTCGCCTCCGCCTACCCACCTACTCCTCCCTCACCCCTCCGAGTCCAACCCACCGAACCAGCGGAAGAACGCCTCGTACCAGTCGACGACGTCCTCATCGCTCTTGAGGACGCAGCGACTTGGGTCCAATCGCACGTCCCCGAAGGCCCAGTGCGAGAAGCTCTGATCGGTCGCATCTCTCTCCGACTCGTTCGTCCCTCCTCCCTCCACAAGAAACGAGCTAACACCCTCACCAGGACTTAACGTATGCTCTCGCCCTATTGACCTCTCCAGCTCATACGACCCCCGCCACCCTCTCCGCCCACTACTCGCGTCTCCTCGCCTGGGTCCCCTCGCTCTCCACTCCTCTCCCTC
>JANGFH010000845.1:0-12932 GCA_025758715.1 Glaciozyma martinii | reverse complement strand
CTCCCCGTCGCTCCCCCTCCCTCTCACCCCGCCCCCGTCCCTCCTTCTCCCACCATCCTTTTGAACCCCCCTCTAACCTCTCTCGTCCCACCTCCTCCCCTCCCAGCACCCTCTCACGCACACCTCCGGCCCGACCGAACGGCAGGAGAGACTCTTCGCTCCGGACTTCCCGTCGTTCCGGATCGCAGTCCCTGGGCGATGTGGGCGGGCAACGTTCCGGCTGATGCGACGCACGAGGAACTTTGGAAGTTCTTTTCGACGAGGTCGGGTCCGGCGGAGGAGGTGGAGAAAGGGGGGACGGTGGGGGATATGGGGGGAGAGGAGGACTTGATGCGGTCGCTTGGAGTGGAGAGCATTCATCTGATCGGTCGGTACATCCCTTTTCTCCCATCGCTGGTCGCTTTGGAGCTGATGATCCCTCGCGACACGCAGATCCAATTGCGCTTTCGTCAACTACCTCACCTCGGCTCACCTCCAACACGCCATCAAGGTCTGTACCGGCCTTCAACTCCGCCCCAACGACCGACGCTGCAAGCCCCTTCTTTGCCGCGTCCGAATGCCCGAAGACGATGCGAAATCGGGAGTCGGGGCGCAGAGGGGGAGTGGGATGCACAAGGCGTATGTGGAGGCGATGGAGAAGGTTGAGGGGGAGAGGGAGGAGGAGAATGGGGGGAGCGAGGAAGGGAGTACGGCGAGTACTGCGAGTAGCTTGTTTGCGAGGCATTTCCCCAAGGTGCGTTTTTTCTTCTTCTCGTTGTGCGAGGGTGCGAGGGCTGATGCGGTTGTTGGGTGCAGCGGTTCTTCATTCTCAAGGTGCGTTTGAGTGAGGGAGGAGCAGTTGCGGTGGTGCTGATGAGCTCTGGGTTTGCAGTCGCACAACAACGAAGAGTTGGAGACGTCGGTCAGGACGGGACTTTGGAGGACGCAGCTTCACAACGAGGTTGGTATCATCGAATGCGTTTCGTGTTGCAGGTACTAACGACTGCATCGCAGGCTGTACTCGATCAAGCGTACCGAACTGCTCGCGACGGCGTCTATATCGTCTTCTCGACCAACCGGAGTCGCGAGTGGTTCGGCTAGTGCGTCCTTTCCCTTCTTCTTCCTCCCCAGAACGAAGCTGATGTTGTACTGCAGCGCCAAGATGGCAGGTCCCATCCCTCCAGCCGGAGAGGGCGGCGTCTCGTGGTCCCCCGCATCGAGCGGCCTCAGCTCTCCAGGCCCAATGCCTTCGATGACCGATTCCATCTCGAGTCGGAGCGACGTTCCCAGTCCTCAAAGCTTGCGAGTCGATCGAGGGACTGCGCAAGAAGTCCCCAGCGCCGAGGAGGACGGGTGAGTTGGATTGCGTTCGGCGAGGCTCGACGTCGCTGATCCTCTTGCGGTTCTTTTCAGAGCACTACTCGCTGAAGCTCGAGGTCGACCGTTCCGCGTCGATTGGACCAAAGTGTGCGTCCTGCTTTCTCGTCAGACGCTTCCCCTGCTGACCCCCGTTCTCCAGGCAACGAGTCCCGTTTGTCCGAACTCGACACATCTTCAACAGCTTCAACCAGAACCGCGAAGTCAAGATCTCTCGCGATGGTGCGTTCCCTCCCACTACATCCCACGTAGCCCTCAGCTGATTTCGGACGCGCAGGAACGGAAATCGAGCCCGTCGCAGGCGAGCAGCTCCTCCGCGAGTTCTGGCTCATAAAGCCCAACCCCTCCACCGCACCCCGTTCTCGTCGACCTCCCAAATCTCCTTTCGCGCCCGCGGAAACTTCTGCGCGACCTCCCCAGTCGCAGCAGCAGCCACTCGACTCGTTTGGTCGTCGGACGTGAGGCCTTGAGGAGGGCTTTTGGTATACCCAGCGCTTGACCAGTTACCCCCCTTGCCCTTCTTCAGCATCCCCCCTGCAGTTACGAGTTGTAAAAGCATGCATTGCAGTCGTGTTCGCCGTCAGCAGAAGAGAACGCCTGGAGGAACTGAACTTGGAGCGGACCTTCGCTGCCCCCTCGCTACGTTGGATTTGAGCAGCAACGCACGGGATACTTTCGAGCACTGTTGCCCAGATACTCCTGTTTGATACTTCTCCAGGAAGAGCCAAAGCTGGGGACGTGGCACTGGGCAGAGAGCTCGCCTGCGGCTCCGAGCTGGCTACCGCGAGCTGGGTAGATCTGTCGATCCTGTGGATGCTCGACGGTTCAGAATCCTCGCTTACCCTTTCGGTAAGCTTGACAGAAGACCTGCAGGAGGTGAAGACGCAGCGCGCCCTCGAACCGGCGACAACAACAACGAATCGCTGAGTCGTCTCTTGACCTTCTCCACGCTCCTACCAGCTCTCAGACTATCTCCCAAGCTTCAGAAATGGCCACATCCAAGTCCAAAGTACCTCTCCTCCTTCCCCGCCCCCGTCGCACCTCACTGACTCTCCTCCCAGACGCGCCGTCTCGTCGCTTCAACCTCCAAGCGCTCCGCCCCACCCCGCCCCTCCGACTCCACCGTCTCCAAGCCCAAATCCTCTACTTCTGCACTCTCTCGTCGACCTCGGCGCGCCGCAGCGACCGGGGCACGAAGCAAGGCCGACGTGAAGGGGAAGGCGAAGGGGAGGAAGGCTGCTGCTGCTTCGGAGGAGGAGGAGGTGGAGCTGAGTGAGAAGGCGCGTGGGAAGCGGAGGAAGGTGGATCCTGACCCGGTGGAGGAGGCGAGCGGGGACGAGTACGAGGGGAGCGAGGTGGGAGGTGCGTTGTTGTTGATTCGTGGTGAGGAGGGGAGCTGATTCGCGAGGCGCAGGGGCTCCGAAGAGCAGTAGCGGAGGCTTGGTGCGCTCGTATACGCGTGTAGTGCCGCACAAGGCGGTCGACAAGACGTGGAAGAAGCTCTCGGCCAACGCGCGTGCTGGCTTGAGAGGGGTGCTGGACGACGCAGCTTTGTGCGTCTCAGCTCTTTGTTGTGAGACTGGGAACGCTGATGATCCTACTCTGAGCAGGGAACTACTGGCGGGACTGGATCGGAAGCATCGCGATCAGGTGGCTGGGGTCTTGCAGGAGGTGTTTGCAGAGTGTGTTGCTGTCCTCTCTTACGGCCGAGACCCAGCTAACGCTCCTCCGCAGAGCCGATGAATACATGCTCGATATCAAGGTCCCACTTGCGACGACGGCGGCTCGACAGACGGCTGCGACAAAGGGCGAGATCGACGTCCTGACCTCGCAAGACCTCCACGCCCGGATTGTGCGTAGTCGCCTTCAAATCAGGCTCCGGCTCTTCTAACGCTCTTCATACACAGGCTTTGATGGAAGCTGCTCTCGAACCCGAGCTCGAAGAAGTCCAGCTCCTCCAGCGCGCTCTCAAAGCCGAGAAGCAGTGCGTCGCTCCCTTCCTTCGTCCTGGCCATTCCACCCCTGACGCTCCTCCCATCTACAGTTTACTGGAGAAGGACGAAGCCCGCCTCTCCTCCTTCGAAGACGGTCGCGCCAAAGTCGAAAAAGCCGAGCGCAAAGACCGCTCCAAATACGTGTGTTCTCCTCCTTCCTCCCTCCTCCTTCCTCCCTCGCCCTACCTCTCCTAACCCTCATTCCTCGCAGATGCATCCCCTTCTCCACCAACTCCTCGACTCGCAACCCACTCCGTCCGAATTCAACTCCGAACTGGACCTCTTCGCGCGCTCAACGATCTCGAACGCCTGGATCAGCGAGAGTGCTCTCGCCGCTCTTTCTCGCAAGCCGCTACCCACGCTCCACGAAGACGACGACGACGAGGAATCGGAGGAAGAAGCGAGCGACGGGGAATACGACGTGAGAACCTCGTCTCGCTCCTCCCCTCGCTACAAACTGATGCAAATCACCCACAGCCCTCGAAGGACGACTACCTCGTCCAGCTTTCCCAACGACTGGGGACCTCTCTCACTGAGATCGAGAAACGTCTCGAGGGAGTCTCGCGCGTTGGAACTCTCCTCTCGACTTGTGAATCCGCCATCGCAGCTCTCCTGTAGTTCCCCCTCCCACAGTAATTCACAAGCAAGATGTTGGCAAATCCCCCTCTTCCTCCCCCGCAAGCAAGCTACAATCCACGCTGAACGACGACACTGCCGAGCAAGTTCGCATCCGCGAGCGTCTGAGCGTCGTCCGTCAAGTCGCGCGAAGGGAACGTCGTCTGTAGTGCGTAGTTCGTCGCCGCTTGACCTGGGTGCGAGCTGTGTGACACTATCGTGAGTCTTCGGACCAAGCGAGAGAAAGAAAGCAGTGGACGAACGCGTTGATGTAAGCCCTGACGTCTCCAACCGTATGCGAGTGGTTGAACCTCGCCACCATCCTGGACTCCTCATCAGCATTCCTTCCCCACAGCACGAGAGAGAGAGAAAGAAAGACGCACCTCGTCCCATCCCTCAACCGAATCTGCAAACTCGTCACCGGCGCATTCGAATCCACCTCAAAGACCGTCCCAATATCGACCCTCTCCGCTCCTCGCTCCGAAACGACTGGCGCAGGCGGCGCCTGGTGCAAAGGGGGCTCGGAACCGAGGCGGTTGCCCGAGCCAGCGAAAGGACCTGCGGGGGGCGGAGCCTGTCGGGACCATTTCTCCGACGTGCGTTTCGCGATTCGGAGTTCGACAGGTTGGTCGTGGCGGACTTTGAGGAGGGAGAGAGGGGCGCGGCTAAGGAGAACTGGGTCAGGATGGACGAGGGAGGAGGGGAGGAGGGGACGTACCCCGAGTTGATTGCGGTCAGGATCTCCTTGTTCGCGGGGTCGTCGTACCGCATGAGTTCGCCGTCCTCGATCGAAAACCCGTCCTCCCAGAAGGTGAGGTTGCGCACTGCAGTTTCCTCGACTTGTTCGTCTTCCTCCTCCTTGGGGCGCGCAGAGGGATCGGGGATGAGGGTCGAGGGGGTCTCGTCGGAGCCGAGGGTGTGGGCTGCGTTACGTTAGAGGTCAGTGCGTGGAGGAAGGAGGGGGGAGGGAAGCACGCGCCAGAGCCAGAGAAGACGGAAGGAAGCTGAGGCATGGCGCCACCTGCTAGAG
Organism: Glaciozyma martinii; assembly: GCA_025758715.1. Lineage (NCBI taxonomy): Eukaryota > Fungi > Basidiomycota > Microbotryomycetes > Kriegeriales > Camptobasidiaceae > Glaciozyma > Glaciozyma martinii. The sequence goes on along the minus strand of JANGFH010000845.1, from coordinate 7,937 downwards.
CGGCGAGACGACTTCCACCTCTGAGAAGCGGGTCAGTCCGGTTCTCCTAGAAATGGGAGAGAACAAACGCACTCTTGAGCCTTCTGAAGGATCCCCTTGATCATATCATTCGCTCCACGTCCCTTGCCAGCATTCGGGTTCGCCACCGCCAATCCACTGCGTCCATCCATCAGCTCCCCCTCCCGCACCCAGAAACGGAAAATCCGCACCTCTTCTCACCCCCCGTAAAGAACTCTGCCTGCTCCCTCTCATCCCCATCACTGTCGTCCCCCGCTCCCGGCTGTCCGACCCTCCCAAACCGCGAAGAGCCCGCACGAGGCGCAGGCGCCGAAGCAGCGTTCAAGTCTCCGAGCGTAGCGACGCGCGGCCGAGCTCCGGTAGCGCGGAAGCCGCCTTGAGGAGTCGAAGCGCGGGAGGAGGAGCTGCGAATCGCGGGCGTTAGCTGGTGGTCGAAGGTGGAATGAAAGGAGGGAGAAGACGGACCTGCTGCTAGGGGTGCTGTTCCAGGATCCAGAAGAGGGCTGCGCGCCGCCAGAGAGGGTGTGTCCGCCTGAAGGAGCTGCTGCGCGAGGAGCTGGAGCTGGGGAAGGCGCGGGGACGGGGGCGCCACTGAGGGTTCGTCCTGCGGGTGCGGCTGCCACTGCCGCTACGGCGGGAGTCGGGAGGGATCCAGGAAGCATGAGGTCATCCTCGTCGTCGTCCTCCTCCTCGTCCATGTCGTCGAAATCGGCTGCGTTGGGCGTGGCTCCAGCTCCTGGTGCGCCGCCTGCGCCAGAGTCGAAGAAGCTTGCTACGGCGAGCTGGGGAGGGATCAGCTGGGTCCAGGGGAGGTTGGCGCGAGTGCCCACCTCTAGGTTTCCTTCGCTGCTCTCGAGAAAGAAGCGAGCTTGTTCGATATCAGCTCCGGTGATGGAAGCGAAGTTGGCGACGTCGTCTTCTGAGGCTGCGGGTGGGTGGGCGGCTCGAGTCAGCACGGGCGCAGCTGTTCCACTGGTCACACTGCTGGCTACTCACTTGACATCGTTTGGACGTCTTGGGAGCTGGCTAACCCCGTCTGGCTCAGCTCGAAAGCGCGTCGTCACCGTCGATTGAACTTTTCGGGTTGGGATCGACTTGGAAAGAGAGGCACACACGCAAGGGCGGAGGTATTCTCTAGTCTCCAGCAGGACAAGTTCAAACTGCCTCTGGATGCTTCTAAACGAGTCACTTGAGGAGGAAGAAAGAAGTCCGGGAAACATCGCATTCCGGCGTCCGGCGAGCACTTCCTCGTCGCTAGAGTCCTGTGGCAATGCTGCTGGCAAAGAAATCGCTGGAGTTGAAAGTTCGTTGGAGATTAAGAAGCTTCGCCGCACAGCAAACTGGCCAGGGAAGGAAGGGAAGTGACTGCGCTCTCCACACTTGCGAAGTTGCAACTTGCAAGTCTGAGTCGGTGCGAGATTCGCTCGACCGTTCAGAAAGGAGTCTTCCGAGCGGCAGAAGTGGAGGAGGACGATCGCGATACAAGAAAGCCCAGGGTGTACTTCCCCCCGAACGAGGAAGCAGTTGATCTAGCGAGGTGGAGTCCTAAGTTCCAGCAACATTCTCTCTTCCACCGCTGATCGTCACCGACGACCCCGTTTGCTGAGTAAAACGCTTGTCTGAGATGAAGAATGTTAGCAGATGCGATCCTGCGTTGCGAGAGGAAAGACGCACATTGAGACGCAACAACCTCCGAACCGCCACCACCTCGCACCCCTCACGCCCCCTTCCACAGAATGACCAGCTGCAGCATCTCCACCAGAATCATATCCTCCAACTCCCTCTCCTCCTCCTGAATCGCCTCGATCCTATCCTTCAAGCTCCCCCTCTCCCCATTCCCCAGAAACGCCTTCTCCCCCGCCTCCCTCATCTTCAGCAAATACTGCCCGAGCTCCTCCCCCAGCTCCTTCTTCTCCATCTCAAACGCATCCAACACCCTCCCCGCCTCCTCGCACGGCTTCATCAGCCTCGCCCGCTCCTCCCTGAACCTCCTACTCGCAACCGGATCTCACATCCTCGCCGCCCCCTCCTGACCATCCAACAAAGCCGAATGCACATTCATCGCCTGCCCCGCAGCCTGAGCAACCCCCTCGGCTGCTACGATCTGCTGAGCCAGTTCAGTCAGCGCGTCTTGGAGCGGTTGTCGCGCGTTTTCGAGCTCCATCTCAACGAGAGTGAGGTTGTGTAGACCCGATTTCAAGTGGCCGAGCGGGTAGTTTTGGAGCCTTGTAGTTTGGCGGAGGGAGGAAAGGGAGGTGATCGCTCCCTCCGTCCTCCTGTATACCTCTCGGAGGGCCTTTAACGGTGATTTCTGCAGAATTATCTTGCGTGTAAAGTTGAATTTGAGCGTCTTCCAGTCTGCAAAGAGGAACATTCCTCTCATCGACCCCCCTGCAGCGCCGTGAGAGCTTGAGAGCTCCGAGGTGCGAGGAATGTAACGCGAACCCGCTGGCTTTCGACTGGATGGTGGCCGTACTCGCGTGGTAGTTTTGTAAGACCTCCTTGAGATGTATTCCGCACTGCGGACAACCGTCGTGGGTGATGGAGCGGGGAGAGAGCCTTTTCACGGAGACGACGCGTTCGAACGTTCGCTCCCAGGTTCACCTCTCGTCCGCCTTTCACCTCCCCGCGATGCCCTCAACTTGCGCTCTGATTCCCTCTCTCTCAGACTTCTACGCGACGCGAGTCTGTCCTCCTTGCCACGCTGACGCTGCTGCCTGCGAGCTCCCCCGGCCGGCGGCCACTCTGCCCTTGGCACGCTTGACTCTCCCCCGCCCGGAAACAAGGTGGCTGCCTGCTCTCTGGGGACTCCTTATCTCGCCTTTGCCTAGCGAAGGGAGTAAGTTCAACAGCGTCGCGGGCAGGCTGCTCGCTGTGGGGAGCCCCCCGCTCTTCCATCCTCTTCCTTCTTTCCGTCCCCAATCCAGCCACCACCAGTTCCCAGCACTCTCCGTTTATCGCTCCTCGGAATGCCAGACTCTCATTCCCCAAGAATGACCTGCGAGATGTGGGCAAACGCAGGCCTTGTGCGCCACAAGGGCGGCCCTCTCCTCGGCTTCGCCAAGGTCCGTCAATCTTCCCAGGTTGGACTTCGCAGGCTGCTGATGGCACCTCCCTCTGCACAGGGAATCATGGGAGGAATGCTGCTGTCGATGGGAGGGCTGGTCGCGCTTGCCATCGGATCCGAAGCCTCTCGCACGACAACCTACCCCGGACTCGACAAGCTCCTCGTTGCTGCAGTCTTTCCCATCGGATTGATCATGATCATTCTCAGTGGTGTGGACCTGGTGACCTCAAACATGGCGATCTGTGAGTTCCCCTTTCGTCGCGCGCGCGAGGAAGGGATTGCTGACGGCGAGCGAGCAGTCTGTATGTCGACGATCAAGCGGAAGACGCCCTGGTGGAGTGGACCGGCGAACGCTGGAGTCGTGCTTATGGGGAACTTGATGGGCTCTCTGATCGTCGCTGGATTGTTCGGCAAGGCCAGCGGGGTCTTTGGTTCGGAAGCCTACACAGCTTGTGCGTCCTTCTCCTCATGTCCACTCTCGCCTCCTGACGCTAACTTCTCGCAGATGTGATCCGCTTCGCAACAAACAAGGTCGTTGCTCCTACCTGGGGCAACATCTTTGTCCGCGGAATCGCGTGCAATTTCGTTCGTCCCTGCTCTCGCTCCCTGACGAACTTCGCTGACACTGCGTGCAGGTCGTCTGCCACGCCGTCTGGCAATCTCTCTCCGCCCGAGAAACCATCTCCAAGATCTTCGCCATCGAGCTACCCATCTTCCTCTTCGTCGCCTGCGGTTTCGACCATTCCGGCACGAACCCTCCTCTCCCCTCCTCTCTTCCTGCGCTAACCCTCCATCGCAGTCGCCAACATGCTCTTCATTCCCCTCTCTCTCATGCTCGGTGCCCCCTTTGGCACAGGCGTCTACGTCCGTCCCCTCCCCACTCTCAACTCGCTCGCACTCACCCCTTCGCAACAGATCTGGAAATCCCTCATCCCCTCTGTCCTCGGCAACATCGTCGGCGCCCTCTTCATGGCTGTGCCAATGTCGTACTTCTACCTCTTTGACGGGGCGGCACTTCCGGGATCGGGGGCGTCGCAGGACAGCGGGATTGGGTTCGGGAGCGTGAGTGTGTTTGGGAGGAAGGAAGAGGCGACGGTGCAAGTGCGCGAGGCGGAGAGTGAAACGAGCACGCTTTAGAGCATCACAGTACTGTGGAATGAATGGACGAGAAGAAGGGCCAGTCGATAGAGCAGGAGTTCGAGAGAGGTGAGATCGCGCGGGGTCAAGACGTCGCGTGCGAACAACCAGTCCAATTAATTAGGTCTTTTTCCAACTCCCCCCCTCTACAGCAGCCGAATCCTTGCACGAGCACGGAGAACCTCCGGTGTAAGCCTGTAGCACTCGTCGATGAGCGCCGCACGGAAAGTGCTGGGTCCTCGAACGTCGTCCCGCTCCCCTGCGATCTCGGCTGCGACGTTGATGGCGACCAATCTGCCTCGAGAGAAGGGTCAGAGATGAAACGAAGGTGAGGGGAGGAGAGGGACTGACCCTGTGACGGCAGCGATGAGAGGGCCAAAGTCGTCGGCGACGGAAGCGAACGTCGCGACAGATCTGCGGAGGGGGGTCAGCGGGGAACGCAACGGGCAAGGGAAAGACGTACGTTGAGGCCATGCAGCCACTGCCAGTGATGACAGCTTGGTAGTGATGCCCATTGTCTATCGCAAAGGTCACGTTGCCGTCCGAAACGTAGTCGACTGCACCAGACATGGCGACGACGAGCTCTGCGCGAAGAGACGTCAGTGACCAAGCTGAGAGACAAGAATAAGACGAGCGCACTCTCCCGCCGAGCGAGGTCGCGAACGATCGTCGCAGGATCCTTGAAGCCTGAGCCAACGCTGTCCACACCTCGACTTCCGACTTCGCTGCTTCCTGCGAGGGCTCCAATCTCGCCTGCGTGGCGCAAATCAGCACTCTCCTTCTTTCCACCGATCAAGAGGACGTACCAGCATTCCCCTTGATAATCGACATGTGCACAACGCTCAAGAGCTCTGTGAAGCACCAACTCGTCAGCTCCCTCCCTCCTACGCTCCTCCTCGCGAACTCACCATCCGCACTCTCTCTCCTGTACTTGGTCGCTCCCACTCCAACCGGATCAAACACCACCATCCTCCCATTCCTCTTCGCCTCAATCCCCGCCACCGTCTGCGCATTCACCTGCTCCGCACTGAGCGTCCCGAAATTGAGCAGCAGCGCCCCGATCAACCTGCTCAATTCTGGCGCCTCCCCCGCCAGCGCACTCATGATTGGTGATCCTCCCAGTGCGAGCGTGACGTTCGCGCAATCGTTCATGACGACGTAGTTGGTGATGTGGTGGATGAGGGGATTGCGTTCTTGTCGGAGCGTCGAGAGGAGAGCGCAGGCAGCGGAGATGAGGAGGGCGGGAGAGTTGGTGGAAGAGTGGGAGAGGGAGGGGTAGAGAGGTGCGGCGCGGAAGAGGGTGAGGAGGGAGGCGGCGGCGGTCGAGGGGGTTGGGGAGGCTGCGATGGCTGAGATGACGGCGAGACCGTCTAGGGAGCGGTAGGCGCCTGAAGGGAGGGGAGCTGAACATTGTGCGAGAACGTTGGGGATCGTTTCGGCCGTGATGCCGCCTGCGAGCTGGGGTTAGCTAGCTCGGGGAGGAGCAGAGGAGAGAGCGCACCAATCGCGACCACCTTGATGTGGGAGTCGCCCAGCACGCCTAGGATCCTGGTCACCCCTCGTGTACCCATCACAGGGTTAAGGTCCTTCTTCGACGCGGTGGTATACACCGGTCCAACCCCGATATAGTCGACCACATGATCCTCGAGCACGATCCGCATCTCCTCCTCCGTGTTGACGCTCACGCCGAGTAGAATGTCGGGACCAAGCAGCTTGCGTGCCAGAGGAGCTGGCATGTCATCTTGGCCGACGTGGAGACCGCAGCCCACGGCGAGCGCGATGTCGAGGCGGTCGTTGATCAGGAGGGGGACGTTGTACTGCAAGGCCTGGTCAGCTCCACCCCCAACGATAGATCCCTCCTCAAGTAGCTCACCTTGTCGCACACGGCCTTGGACTTGGTCGCGATCTCGAGGAAGGCGCGCGTCGAGATGCTCTTCTCGCGGACCTGGACGAGCGTGACTCCTCCCTGGCAGGCCTCCTCGAGCGACTCGTAGTAATCCTTGCCTGGTGGCAGTAGTGCCCGTCCAGTCACGTAGTAGAGCGCGTAGTCGGCGGGAGGTGGGGCCATCGTTGGGGAGTTGGAGGAGGGAGACAAACGAGGACGAGCTTGTCGAGCTCTCCAGTCGCTGTTCTCTCGTGCTCTTCGTCTCTCTCGCCAGACCGCACGCGTGATTTGGTTGAACATGATTGATAGAAGGGCCTCGCGCTGAAACAGACCCGAACACCCTCCAGCAGCTCCCGCTCCTCCCCCATCGCAAAGATCCCCGCCTCCCTTCCTCCTTCAAGCCAAAGCCTCCCAGTCCCTCCTACGTCGTCCCCGATGCAAGCCTTGCTGAAGCCGTGGCGAGAGATCTGTCGAGGAGCAAGGAAGAAGTCAGCGTCTGAAGAAAAACTGTCTGGTTGCCTCGTTGTCGTTCTGGTCAGCTAGGAGCGAAAGACATTGATAGTATTGAAGTAATCATGGGTTATCATCGTGAACTATGCATGCTTGTATGATTATCATCAGGAAAAAAAGAGCAACGAGGATGGTTGCGGAGGGGAGGGGAACGAAAGCCCCGGGACCAGATGAGAAACGTACCTTGAGCACGCAGAGAGCCGAACGCTGGTACGCTACCGGAAAAAACCGGAAGGGCTCGGATGGCTTGCCTGGTCGAGCGCTTGAGTTCGAGGAGGGAGGAGGGAGGAAGAGACGGCAAGGCGCAAAGTTCGAAGGAAGGCTGAGGCCGAATTGTGGTCAATCTCGCTGGCCGAGGCACATCTCAGACGGAAGATGTCCACGGACTTTTGCGCTCCCGTCTTGCGTTCGATGTTGCTGTCGTCGTCGAGGCACTGCAGAAAAAAAGCTGGAGTAAGCCAGGAGCGTACTGCACCGAGTCGAGGGGCGGCCTGGCCGCGCGCTGACTTCTTCAACGCTGAGATCACTGGTTCCAGCTGTCCAGGAGAAAGACCTGATGCTCGAACTCGGCTGATAGCGCTACGCCTTTTCGGGGAAAGCGCGCGGAGGGCGGAGGAGAACCGGCGAGAGCTCGTTACAACAACAATCCGCGGACCTCTTCCGCCTCGACACTGACAATCCTCGCTCCCGCCTTCTCCAGCTCGTCCAGCACTTGCTCCTGCCTCGAGGAGTCCACTGCCCTCACCCCGTCCCTGACTACAAACACCTTCCACCGTCCCTCGGCGGTCTTGAGCGCGTCGAGAACGGTCGCTCGAACGCAGTAGTCTGTCGCAAGACCGACGACGTAGACCTCCTCGATATCAGCTTCTGCGGAGCGATAGGGAGCGTCAGTTACGCGCCTTCACTGCGCATGCCGCACGTAACGCACCTCGTAGCAGACCCCCCAGCCCTCCCTCGCCCGCCGCTCCCTCGAAAGCAGAGTACGCGTCCTTCTCCCTCTCAGTTCCCTGCTCCGCGCATCAGCACCCACTTCTTCCCGCCACACTCAAGCACCCACCTTCCGCGCAACCGTTCCCCTGCTGCCCAGCTTCCCCAGTCGCGTCACCACGCCCTCCTCGAGCTCGCACCCTCGCGTTCCTGCAACGCAGTGGTCTGGCCACAGGTCTTGGAGGTTTCCGTTGGGGAGGGAGAGCTTGGTGAACGGGGAGAGGGCGTGGCGAGAGGCAAAGGAGATGTGCGATCGAGGGTGATAGTCCTGCGAGTGGGAGAGGTCGAGGCAGGGGATGAAGGAGGAGGGGGAAGGAGCAGCGTTATGTCGGC
>JANGFH010000840.1:0-27027 GCA_025758715.1 Glaciozyma martinii | reverse complement strand
CGACGTCCCCAAATTCCTCGTCGTTACGAGCGACGAGGCGTTCGCCGAGGAGCTGGCGGAGCTTGGAGTAGTCGTCTGGCTTTTAAAGGTGACTCCTTGGGACGACGTCAAGGAGGAGGACGAGGAGGACGACGATTGGATGGCCAAGGAGCTCGGGGAGGAGGACCTCTTCCTCAATCTGAGAATCATGGAGTTGCTCCTCCCACCGACGGAGAAGGGGAAGGACCTGCGAAAGGATATGATTGGATGGGGATCGCTTCAATACCAGTCCCTCATGCTGGAGCGAAGTCTGGCGGTGAGCGCGTTGGTCGGAGCCTTGGTGGAGAGTCAGCGGGTCGAGATCGAGGATAGGAAGGAGGAGGAGCGGAAGGAGGTGGCGAGGATTGTAGCGCACGATTGGGAGTCGGGGCCGATGGAGAAGGAGGAATGGGTCGGAGTGCGAGGGGTTCTCGTCGTCGATAACGACGCGGTCTGGTGAGTTCCCTCCCTTCTTTGGCACCTCCATCGCTAACCGAAATCCTCGCAGGCTCTCCTCTCCTAATCCCTTCCTCACCCACCCCTACCGCCCTCTCGGCCCTCACCCCTCCCTCATCTTCGCCCCCGACATGGCTCCCACCTCCTCGAACGCCTGGGGAACCTATTCCATGCCCTGCGCCTGCTTTATCTACACGCGTACCTCGGACCACACCTCCCACCTCACCTCCTCCCACTCCTCTCCAGACACCTACCGTCCCGCCTCACTCGGCGCGCTCGCCTGGCGCAACATCGCCCTCTGCCACATCTCGATGCTCCTCTCCTCCCTCCGTACCGGCCGCGCCCAAGCCGCTCGGATCGACCCCAGCGCTCCCGATTCGATCCAGCACCTCTTTCGCGCAAAGGCACCTTCATTCCAAGCGACCGCACTAGGTCCAGCGATCTACCTCGCCGAACAAGCGATCCAACTCCTCCCCTCGACCTCGCACGCCGAATGGATGCAAGCTCTCGGATCAGGCCAGATCGAAGATCTCGAAGTGCTACTCGAGAACGCAGGATTGGGCGAGGAAGGAACGACCTGCCTCGACCTCGCGAAAGCGAACCACGACGTCTGTACGAACCACTCTCTCTCGCCGGACGAGACCTCCCTCTCCTCCCCCGAGGGACACTGGGAGAGTCTGCGGAGCCTGCCGCTGCCGTACGACGTCTTCCCGCCTGGGAACAGCTTTTTCGGCAAGACGAGGGAGGAGGGAGTGAGGCCTTGCGTCGTGCATGCGAATTATGCGACGGGGAAACTCAAGGAGGATTTGCTGAAGAGGGAGAGGCTGTGGGCGTTGGGAGGGGATGCGGAGAGGGGGTGGACGTGCGATGCGGAGGTCATGAGGAATGCGTAGAACTCGTGTGCAAGAAGAAGTGCGAACGTCCTCCTGCGACGTCTTCGTGGCCGTCTCTCGATGAGCAGCTAGAGACAGTATGCCAGCGTTACAGCCTCGCTCGATTAAAGAGTCATCGCTACAGGTCATGGCTAATGCATAAGAAAAAGGGAGATGGACGAAAGAACGAACCCCGCTCTGCGACTCCCAACTCACGATCCCCGCCCCCTGCCTCCAAGTTCCTTCTCTCCTCCCTCCCGAACCCCACTACCACTTTCGCTTCTCCCTCGGCTTCTTCTCCTCCTCGATCCCGTCCGACAACCGCAGTTTCGCAATCCCATTCGAGAGCTGCTTCTCCGGTCCAGTGACCGGCGAACGCAACGCTCCCGCGAAGGATAGTGATGAGGGAGAGGTCGGTGATGCGGGAGAGGAGGTGGGAGGAAGAGGGGGAGAGGCGGCCCAGCCATTCGCTTGCGGTGCGGGCGGTCGTGTTGATGAGAGGGCGGAGATGATGGAGGGAGGGGAAGTGGGGACGAGAGGGATGGGTACGCCGTTGGACGCTGCGCTGGAGAGTTTGACGGGGGTAGGAGGCGAAGTCGTGAGCGTCGGAATGGGGCAAGCCGACGGCGGAGGCTTGTCGAAAGCCAGTGCGTCCGAAACGAGCGTCGTCCCTCGCGGCCTCATGCTCTCCTGCTCACTCGCGTCCTCGAACGGAACCCCCTTCGTCGTCTCCGGCAACGTCGCCGCCAGCGACGGGACGGGAGGGACCTCCTCGTCGGGGGCACGAGGGAGGACGACCGAGATCTCGCCAAAGAGGATCGACTCGCGTCCGTCTGCGCCCATCCGAACGTGCGGAACGCTCCTCCCTCTCGGTCGCATCCCAAACTCGACAAAGTCGTCCTGCTCGCTCCTCGAAAGTCCCTGCATCGCCTTCCGTCCTCGAGCATCGCCCTCCGCGTCCTCGTCGTCCTCGTTGACGAGGCCGAACGTCGTGAGCGACTTGTTGGCCGGACTCGCGTGGATCGTCCCGTACGCCGAAGGAGGATTCGAGGAGGCGTAGGGGTAGGCGTGAGGATGTGGCGTGGGGAAGTTGCCGAATCGAATCGAGTTGGCCATGGCGACGACTTCGCGATCCTCCTCCGGGAAGATGGGGACGGGCGGGTACATGCTCGAGTGGTGGCTTCGGGGGAGGGATCCGCCGTGCCGAGGACCCATCGAGGCTGCCCGTCCGTCCGGGATCCCCGAGTAGCGATATTGCGACCTCCCAGGCCCGCCGTACCCACTGTCGCTGAACGAGGTGTAGTAGTTCGCTGAGCCAAAGTCGGGGCTCGAGGGTGCGGTGAGGTTCGCTCGAGGTTCTGACGGGACGTCGCCCGGCTGGTTCTGGAAGAATCGGTGGAGGTCGTAGCTGCTGCTCTGAGTCGTCCCAGTCGAGGTTCCCGAGCCGTCCCACGAGACGCGGCGTTCGAGAGAGGGTGGCGAGGAAGCCTTGGAGGCGGAGGTGGGCTGGGAGTGCGCGTAGGCTTGCTGGGACTGCTGACTTGGCGGTCGGCGAGGGAGGGAGTGGTGATGCGTCGCTGGAGGTTGAAGGGAGCCGTAGCCCAGCGTCGGCGAGACGGGGTTCCACGCCTCGTCGAGCCCTCCTCCTCCGTTCCCGTTCGTCGCCAGTGCCGATTCGTTCGGCCCTCCCCGCGGGAAAGCCCTCGGGTCGACGTTCCTCACTCCCAATCCCGTCCCGCCGTTCACGCCGTTCAGCGCAGCCCATATCCGGAAGTCGTTCATCGCTGGTTGAGGAATCGTCGTTGTCGCCATGCGGGGAGAGGGTGCTGAACGACGGCGGGGAGAGGGATTGCCGCGGTCGATGGAAGGGTGGGGAAGGGAAGGAGGGTGGGGGACGAGGAAGTCTTCGCGTTCGTCGCAGACGTCGTTGATGAGGCTCGCTATCCGGTCGCTTGTTGGTCGGTTCCCGAGAAGGCGGTAGGCGCGAATGAACTCTCCTCGAATCTGCGAAAAGGGTAAGAAGGCTGTACGTAGCAAGGAAGAAGGACGTACAGTGTACAAGCCGTCTCGCGTGACGGTCCTCGCGACGTTGTAGTCTAATTGGAACGGATCCTGGGGACGAACCTCGTCAGTCTCCGCCTCCCAGCTCCACCACCAGCCAACTCACTTCTATACATAGCTTGTGGAGGTCCCGCACGATGACATCGGGGTCGTAGTCGACCTGCGCAGCGAAACTTGATCAGCTCCTGGACCGACTCCTTGCGCCTCCCTCGAAAACTCACATCGGTGTACCACCCCTTGCTGTCCTTGGAAACCGTCCCCTTCTCGCTCCGAATCGAAACAACATCCTGGTTGTACATGAAGTCCTTGGTGAAGTAGCGGAAGAAGTCGATGAGGAGCTGCCCGACGTTCTCCTGGTTGGACGTCTGCCAGATGCGCGGGAGCGCCTCGAGGTCGTCAAAGAAGGAGATGTCGTTGCCGTCGAACTCGAGGTCTTCGAGATGGGCGGGGCGAGGAGGGTGCATGCGTTGAAGGTTCCTGAGGCGCGTTCGGACGAGGGATGAGCGGAGATGCGGAGGTTCGCGCGGAGGGAGGCCTTACGGGAGGATAGGAGGAGACTTGACGTGAGTGAGAAAGTGGATGACGAGGAGGACGTAGCCGTAGGAGCTGAGCGTTCCGCGGTAGGGGTTGTTGATCTTCCTTCGCTTCGTCCAGACCTTGACTGTGGGAGGTCTCGGTAAGCTGTTCCCTCGCCTCAAAGCAATGAGAACGCACGAAAGAGAACCATTGTTCTTAATCGCGGATCAATCATGGCGTAGGTGAGGAGCAGCCGCGTGTTCTCGAGCGCCAACCGGTTCTCGAATCCAATGTCGCAGGCCATGCCGAACGGGACCGTCGCAGTCGGCGGGATGTTGAGCTTGATGATGGGTATCCGCGCGCGAGGGAGCATCTTAACCTGGAAGTTGGTCTCTGTAGGAGCGTGGTGAGCTGGGCCGGGCAAAGAGGCAGGGGGAAAGGAGGCGACGGACCTTGCTCAATCAATCGCCCCAGAATCTCCACCAGCTCCGCCGGCGCTCGTAAGGGTGCGTCCTTGCCCAACACGCAGCAGAGGTCCATATCTGCGAGCAGGGAGAAAGGACAAGTGAGCCAACTGCGCCTACGAGCCGGTACCTCCTCGTCAACGGCTCACCAGAGTTCTTGAGCGCGAACCCGTTCGCCATCGACCTGCAAGAAAGAACGAGCCCAAGCAATGATTAGCTCCCACTCTCCCGCACCGCACCAGAGAGGTCAGCTCGACGCACCCAAACGGCAAGAGCTTTGCGCCCGGCGAGACCTGCTCCGCGAGCTTCTCCAGGTACTGCCTCGCCGCCTCCTTGGCCTCGTACTCCTCGGGAGTGGGAACGACGGAAGGGATAAAGGTCGACTGGAGGTAGTTGGCCAGGTCGAACGAGTGCGCGTACGAAGGCGTGAACGAGGGGGCAGACGTTTTGGCTCGAGCGTGAGGCGCCTTGTCGACGGTGGGACGCGAGTGCGAGTGATGCCGTGGCGACCTTGGTGGTGGAGGAGCGTCCGACGACATGGCTGGACGAGTCGACGACTGAAGAGCGAGTGTGGAGGGAAACAAACCAGTGGCGCTCGCAACGAACGAGCTGCATCTCAGCGCAGAGTCCCCTTCCTCTTCGTAGGCTAAATCTCTCGTCGAAGTCTTTTGAAAGGTCAGCATAAATGCAAACAGATAAGCTACTCCAACTCTGCGCGTCCAACAGCCGAGAGCTCATCCATACAACAGGCTCTGCCCTCCCTCCCTCCTTCTCCGATGCATCAACGCGACAGGTCCAAAAACGCCGTCTCGATACAGTTCTTGACCTGCACCACATCCATCAGCACTCGTTACGACGCGAGAATTTCAAAGAGAGAGAGGTCATACCTCGCGATAACTAACGATCAGGCAGCTCTGCTCGTCCCGCGAAACGAGCATGATCTTCTCGTCCACGCCGGCGTCGAGCTGCACACGCACGTCCTCGTTAGCCCCCTGTGCTTGACACCAGGAAGAGGAAGAAGGACGAACCTTGTTGAGCGTCGTAAGGACGTGCGAGAGGTCCGTCACCGGCCGACCATTCTCGTCGACTTGGTGGAAGACAAAGTCGCGGAACAGCTTGATGATGTACCGATCGCCCGTCTCTGCCCAACGAGGATCATGGTCGAACCTGTTCCGAGCAAAGAATCAGCTCCTGCCTCGCATCCTCGGAGCGAAAAAAGGGGGACTCACTCCGGTCGCTCGTTGATGAAGCCAAACTTGGTCAACAGCCTGACGAGCCGACCGTTCTCCAGCTCTCGCATCAGCTCTGCCTCCAGCGTATCCTCCGCCCTGCTCAGCTCATCAGTTCCGCCCTCCTTACTCCCGCAAGAAACGAACTCACGAGAACGCGGCATTGAGCTCGTCCAGCACTCGCCCACCCATGAGCGTCAACACCTCCTCGACCGTCTTCCTCGGTCCAGGCTTGGAGAGCAAGTAGAGGACGACGTTCTTGAGGTCGGCCGAGTAGACGCGCGAGATGTGGTCGACCGACTTGGGGAGGTTGTGAACGCTGCTCGTCGAGCCGCACGCCAGGGCGATGATGAGCTTGCCAAACGCGAGGAGGTCGTCCTGCTATTCACGCCCTTGCGCATCAGCCTGCCAGCTCAAGAACAAACGAGGGAAAGGAAGGACGAACCTGGTACCCCGCATGTCCTCCGCCATCCCAACCCAGCACATCCAGCACCCCACACCCACCTAGCCGCACCCGATTCGTCCCCGTCACCAAGATCCTGTTGACCTCGAGGTTACGCACCGCCAATCCAGCGTTATGAACCGCCTTGATGACGCTCCCAATCTGAACGATGTAGCTCCAAAGGACCCGCTCTGCGATCCCGGCTCCTGCTCCTGCTGTGCTCGCTACGCCAAGTTGAGTGGGGTGGCGAGAGCGGAAGGGGGCGTGAGTGTGCTGGAGGTGCGAAGGGTGGGACCAGGGGTTCGGAGGAAGGGCGGAGAGGGGGGAGAGGTGCGCTTCGTAGAGGGTCGTCGAGCACGCGTGGAAGTCGTATACGAAGATGATTGCTGCGTTCACGTCGTCAGAAACGTTCGGGAGGATGGGAGAGGAGGGGTACGTACAGTGATCTCCGAACGCACGCGTAGTGAACGCTTCTCGAACCGAAACGAGTCCAGGATGCCGCACGCGAGACCACTTCTCAACAACCGCAATCGCCTGCTCATGCTGTAATCGAAACCCTGCTCACCAAGCTGATCAGCTCCCTCTCCCCCCAATCAACCGAGGGAGAAACGCACCTTCGATCCTCCTGAGCGCGTAAGCCCTCCCATCTCCCTTCCAAGCCTTGTACACCCAACTCCTGTACCCCGCCCATCCTCCCGCCTCACGCTCTCCACTCTTGTCCAGTGGCATAAGCCCATGGTAGCCTCCCACCTCCTCAGGGAGCTTCATGTCCACCGCGGGCGTCGCGTGCGTCGCCTCCGATTTCGCGGTGAGAGAGACGTGGAGCGAGGGAGGGAGAAAGAAGGACTGTGCGGGGGCGAGAGAGTGGGTAGGGGCGGGGTGGTAGTGGTGGTATTGGAGCTGTGGGGGGGAGCGTGAGCGAGGTTTGGAGGAGGGAGAGGAGGACGTACAGGCTGGCGGGAGAAGGGTTGCGAAGCGTAGTAGGTGGATCCACCACTTGAGGGGTTGGCAGGGTTGTAGTCGTAGTGCGCTTGCTGGTCAGGATGGCGCATCTGCTGCTCCTGCTGAAGCTGTTGCTGGTGGTGCATCTCGAGCTGCTGCTGGTGCATCGCGTACTCGCCGTTCTGCGAGCGAGGCGTCGTCAGCTGCTGCAGGCTCTCGGCAAGGAGAGCACAGCGACTCACAAGATCCATAGCCTGGTCGTAGTACTCTGCCAGCTCGCCGCCTCGGGTCTCCGCCTGTCCCGCCTCCGTCATCGGCTTGGGCGCACCGTTCGTCCCAGGTGGCGGCGTAGGAGAGTAGAACGCCTGATCATCCGAAAGTGCGGGCCTATTCAAACGAACGTCAGTCCCTCTTCCTCCACCCCACAAGCGAGAACACACGCACGTCTCCACTCGCCTCGGCACAAACTCCTGCGCGCCAACTCCCATTCCTCCTCCGGCTGATGGTGGTGCGCTCACAGTAGCAGGACCAGCGCTGGGTGGACCACCACCAAAGGTGGGGACGAAGACGGCGGCGTTGGCGGCTCCGGCGACTGAGAAGGGGGTTGAGGAGGCGCTGGGGTGGATCGAGGTCAGCCGTGGCGCCAGAAGCTGGGAAGCAAGGAGAGCGCGTACGTGAGGAGAGTAGGAGTGGTAGGAGCGGAAGGGCCAGGTTCATTCTACAGAGGAGCGAGGAGGGAAGTCAGCTCGAGTGGACTTGGGGATGAGGGGACGTGATGGGTGTTCGGGGCGACGCGTAGATTCTCGCCCTGGCTTCGAGAAATCTCGCTGCCTTGCGCACAGCGTTCCAGAGATCGCGTGGATCTCCTCCGCCAGCCCTCGAGGTGCGAAAGAACGCGACGTACCAGGTCATGGCCATACACGCATCCCTTGTCCTGGAACCGACACTGCCCGTAGATGAGGACGTTCCTGCAGAGCTTCTTACTGTCCTCTGCGTTCCCAAGTTCATCAGCGTGGAATTTGGCAGCCAGGCCGAGGGAGACTGACCTTTGAAGCGCTTCCCGGGGGAGAGAGGGAGTTGGGCTGAGGTCGAGGTGGGGGAGGTGTTGGTGCTGGGAGGAGCAGTTGGCGGCCGTAGAATTGGTATCGCTGCCGAGTACGTTGCCATCAAGCGATTTGGAATCCCTCTGTAGAGGCGAGCAAGGTGGCGAAAGGGACAGAGGCGAACGAGCTGTTTAACCTTTTTGGCGACGTCGCTCTCCCTCCTCCTCTCAGCTCTCCCTCCGCTCCTTCTGCTCCAGATACGAAGCGATCACGCCCAGCTTGCACTCCTACCGCCCAGCTTGCTACTCCTCCTGCTCAGCCTCTGATCCATCCTCCAGGTGCGTCTTCATTTCTTCCTCGAGCGCTGGTGCGCGTTCCCCGAGACGGCTAACCTCCTCCTCGACAGCTACATGGCCTCCTTCGCCTCCCTCCCTCCAGAGCTCCTCCACCGGGTTATCGCCCTCAGCCTCGAGCCCGTCTCGCCCCCCGAAACTCCCCAACGCCGCCCTTCGCCCCTCCTCTCCCTCTCCCTCGTCGCGCTCGCCTGGGTCTATCCCTGCCAATCCCTGTTATGGCGGGACATGCACTTGACCAAGAGCTCTGCTGCACAGCAGTGGCTGCAAGTGGCCCCGGGGGCGAGGTTCTTGACTCGGTCGATGCGAATCGACGGGGAGAGCTTGTGGGACGAGGGGATCAGGTCGGATGAGATGCGAGAGGTGCTGAAGGCTAGCAAAGGCCTTCGAAAGCTCACCATCTGCGGTGTGAGGCCTTTGGATCCCGCGGCGTTCTCACTCGCGAATTTGGAAGGTACGTCCTGGTGGCGTTCTCGCTCGCGATTCAACGCTGATCCCGCCTCGGTCCTGTCCCCAGA
This sequence comes from Glaciozyma martinii, assembly GCA_025758715.1. Lineage (NCBI taxonomy): Eukaryota > Fungi > Basidiomycota > Microbotryomycetes > Kriegeriales > Camptobasidiaceae > Glaciozyma > Glaciozyma martinii. Next base: position 18,113 of record JANGFH010000840.1, on the reverse strand, counting down.
CCTCGCGACCCTCATCTTTGAGAACCTCCACAAGGTCTTTCTCCACCCCGTGGCTCCCTCATTCCACCTCACGACCCTCTGCCTCCAATCCGCCTCGCTCCCCTCCTCCCTCTTCGACTCCCTCCTCGTCGCCTCCGGAACGACCCTAGTCAACCTGTCTCTCTCCTACCCCCTCGTCATGGATCCCGCCTTTCAAACCCTACCCCTTATCGCCCCACAACTCCGGCACCTCCACCTCGGCAACTCCTGCGACTCGTTCCTCCCCCTCGTCCCGCACTGCACCTCCCTCTACCGCCTCTCCCTCGGCGACCAAGAAAGTGTCGTCCTCCCCTCTCTCCCTCTCTCTCTACACATCCTTGCACTCGACATGAAGGACCTCAGCTTGCTCAAAGCCCTCCTCGGGGTCTCGGAACAACTGGCGAGAGAGCGCAAGGAGATGCAGTTGAGGACATTGGAGCTGCGGGAGGACGTGCGCCACTCGCTTACGGAGGGATCCTGGGAAACGTTCAGGGACGCGTATGGAATCGAGCTGGTATTTGGTCCGCAAGAGTGAGTGGGCTTGCTTGGATTGCGGTGCGAGGCGGTCGCTGATGTCCTTCCTTCCGCAGGGAGTCGGTGGCGGCGTTTTTGAGGCATACAGACGCATTGCCAGTCTTTCCAGAGGCGGGCTTTGCATGATTATATAGGTTGCGTGGTGGAATAGACGAGGTGGAACCCTGCGTTTGAGCGCGATCTGCTGAGACCGCAACGGTCTTTCTTGCTTTCTTTCGCTCTTCATCTGCTCAGAGCTACTTCCCAGCTGGTTCGGGTCACAACCTCTCACTCTCAGCTTCCTCTCCCGCATCTCTCAAAAGCCCTCCTCGCACCTCGAATCACCAGAAATCTCGTCCAGCGAGATCGTATTACATCGCTCCAAAGTGTCTATATCACCGCCTCGCAAGATCAAACGAATCGCACGTCGCCAGCCTTGGCCCAATGCTCCTTCCATCTCACAGAACTCGAGTATCCCACCGCAGGCCTCTGTACGGGCCTTCTTGCGGGTGGCGGAGCGCGCCGCTTGACGTAGGCGTACGGCCTGAGACTGCGTTGCTCGATCGCAGCACAACGGCTAAGAAGGAAGGGAGAGGGATTCAGTGAGGCAAGAGGGGTGGAGAGGGATGGGACGGACCTTGTGAAGCGCTCAGCGACAGTGGAGGGGAAGTCGACGTTCCCTTTGAGGCGGTAGGGCAGGTCGATGTCGTCGACGGTGTAGATGCCTTCAAAGACGTGGGAATCGGCGTTGGAATCTTTGAGGGCGGAGAGGTTTCGGTACCTAGGGAGAAAGGTCAGCGAGGGGAGCGAGGCACCGGAGCGAGGGACGGACTGGAATGTTTGAGCGGAACAGATGTCGCCGCCGTCGATGGCGCACTCGGAGCTGAGATCGGTGGTGATTTCGTAGTTTTCGACGACGCTGGAGAGAGAAGGAGGTTAGAGCGAGGGAGGCAACGACGGGAGGGAGGTACTCACTCGCTGAACGCTGCAGCTGCGTCGCGGTAGAACGCGATCCGCCTGTCGGCAGGCCAGTCCTCGACGATTCCCTCCACCTTGGCGTACATCCTAAGATTCAAAGCCGCATCAGCATCTCTCACCCACTCGTCAGCCCGAAAGCGAACTCACGAAACAGCCTGGCAATCCGCCTCGAGCACCTGCTTCTCCTTCCGCTCTGCCTGCATCCTCAGCGCCGTCCTGAGCTGAACCAGGCCCGAGTATCCCAGCGCAAAAGCTGCAAAGATGGAAACGCCGATAGCTTGGTCGTTGCGGGCCTGCCGCAACCTCTTGAGGGCCCTCGCACTCGTCGTCGTCGAGGGGGGACGAGCGACTTCCGTGCGGACCTGCCGACGGAATGCGAGGGGAAACGAAGGGAGTGTCACCTGGGCAAAAGATCTGGCGAAAGAGGTGAAGAAAGACATGGAGAATCGAGGAGGTGGAGGGAGGGAAGGAGAGAAGGAGGAGCGAGGAGTTTCAAGGGGTTGGGAACGGGCCAGGAGGTTCTGTCCTGCGAGTACAAAGGCGAGCAGAGAGATTGGGAAGCCTGTGAGAGCTGAAACCTGCTTCCCCTTGTGGTCGAAACTTCCCTTTGTGAGGAGGCGTCCTGAGCGGGTTCCGGAGGAGAAAGGGAGGTCCTGAGGAGGTGATCAGCGGCTGGATTCTTCTCGGGAGCTGGCGCACAGGACTCTAGAGAGTACAGGGAGCGCGGAGAGCACGAGGGGATCGGATCGGGAGACAAAAGCAGCGAGTGGCGAGGAACAGCTAAGAGCGGGAGAAGGCCGAGATGGGAGCGGTGCCTGGGAGAGTGGTGACCTGCTCGCGGAAAGCAGGCTCCTCCTGGAAGCAGTTACGGTCAAGCAGAGGGCTGGTTCGCCTCCGACGACAAAGCGAGAGAGGAAGAGCGGCGAGGCGAGTAGTCCTTTCGACCAGGTGGCTGCTGTCCCCTCCCTCCTCGCTACCCCGTCGGCCTGATTCGTTGAACAGGCTGTTCTTTCCTGGTAGAACGAGCCTCCAGGCGCAGCAGTTCCAACCTTCCTCCTACTGGAATCCGCGTCTTCGTACGTTGCTCCCTTTCGACCTGATCTGCTCCGGATCTCACTTGATTCCAGCTCGATCCTGCGGATTCAAAGCTCTACTTGATTGTACTCTCCTCTGCTATGGTTCTGCCGTCTCTATCTTGCTGCATCTCCTCTGGATCTGCTGAGATCCACCCCTCAAGTTCCGCACGTGAGCTCGGTCTGAACCTCGCTGGTCTCGAGATTCTCTCCATCTCCACTGGTCAACGTTCTGAATTGACTGAGCTGTTCGCTGAAGCCTCTCTCAGTCTGCGCTGCTCCTCCACCCCCGACTGAAGTACGAAGAGGGACCAATTCAAATTGTCGGAACCAGAGGAGGCGAGGCGTTCCCCTGCTTGCCCTCCTCCCCTCAGCCCGCTCAAAACAAAGTCGCTCTAACCATCAAAATGACCATCAACGTAGGAATCAAGTGCGTCCTGCTTTCACTAGGAGGGCTTGGATCAGAGCGGATCGCTGACCCTGTGCCCAACTTCCTTCCAGCGGCTTCGGTGAGTCTTCTCGTCGCGATACGGGCTTCAGGGAGAACAGGGAGCTCACCCAGGTTCCTCTTGTGCAGGACGTATCGGTCGCATCGTTCTCAGGAACGCTCTCCTCCACGGAGATGTCACCGTCGTCGCCATCAAGTGAGAATCCCAAACCCCAACAGCAGCTCCCGACCAGCCCAACTGATACGGCCCTCCCCCAGCGATCCCTTCATTGATCTCGACTACATGGTGCGTTTGGTGCTCCTTGCCCTCCCTACTTGAAGGATCAACCCGCTCGAGAACGGCGCTAACCGTCGTCTCCGGTTCCCCCCTCCGCCCAGGTCTACATGTTCAAGTACGACTCGACCCACGGCCGCTTCAACGGACACATCGAGACCCGCGATGGCAAGCTCTACATTGAGGGCAAGGAGGTCGCCGTCTTCAACGAGCGCGACCCCGCTGCCATCCCTTGGGGATCCGTCGGAGCCGACTACGTCGTCGAGTCGACCGGAGTCTTCACCACCAAGGAGAAGGCTGGCGCTCACTTGAAGGGAGGAGCCAAGAAGGTCGTCATCTCTGCCCCCAGTGCTGATGCCCCCATGTACGTGTGCGGTACGTTCCTTTCGTTTCTCTCGAAACTCGGCTGGAAGCGGGGCAGGAGCTGATCATCCGCTCTCCCCCCGCTTCTCCTGCAGGTGTCAACCTCGACACCTACGACACCAACGACACCGTCATCTCCAACGCCTCGTGCACCACCAACTGCCTTGCGCCCCTCGCCAAGGTCCTCAACGACAAGTTCACCATCGTCGAGGCCCTCATGACGACCGTTCACGCTACAACCGCGACCCAGAAGACCGTTGATGGTGCGTTGGCTTCTCCCAGCCTTCCTGGAACAACTGTAACAAACTCGCTCTTGCAGGCCCCTCCGCCAAGGACTGGCGTGGAGGACGTGGCGCCGCCGCCAACATCATCCCCTCCTCCACCGGAGCCGCCAAGGCTGTCGGCAAGGTCATCCCCGCCCTCAACGGCAAGCTCACCGGAATGGCCTTCCGTGTCCCTACGTGCGTTCCAGCCTCGCGAAAGCTCCCAAGAACGAAGCTGATCGGCTCGTCTGAACAGCTCCGATGTCTCGGTCGTCGACCTCACTGCTCGCATTGAGAAGTCTGCGTCCTACGACGAGATCAAGGCCGCCATGAAGGAGGCTTCCGAGACCTACCTCAAGGGTATCCTCGAGTGCCTTCTTTCGCATTCGTCGCGCTGGAGCAGGAGCTGATTCCTGACCCGCAGCTACACCGAGGATGAGGTCGTCTCCACCGATTTCCTCGGCTCCTCCGCCTCCTCGACCTTCGATGCCAAGGCCGGTATTGCGCTTAACAAGAAGTGCGTTCTCTTCTCTTCGTTGCACGCACGAGCTCCTCCCTGACGACCCTTCTCTCGCAGCTTCGTCAAGCTCATCTCCTGGTTCGTTTCTCCTCTCACACTTCTTCCTCCTCCGCCACGACTCCTTACGTTCTTCCCACTAGGTACGACAACGAGTGGGGATACTCGGCCCGTGTCGTCGACCTCCTTGTCTTTGTGAGTCGCCCCGCAATCCCGACCGCTCGAGAAGTGAGAGTTAACGAGTTCCCTCCCTCCCAGATCGCCAAGAAGGACGCCGCCGCCGCTTCCAAGCTCTAGATTGCTCGCCTGTCGTTAGCGATGGACCCTCTCCGTCGTCATATAGCTCGAGAATTTCCGAAATCGAGTTTGAATCTGTCGAGATGGCTCGCTGGGAGGACTGAGCTTGAGAGCGGCGCGGTGGATACGTTGGCTTTGAGAGCTTCGCGCCGGTCTTACGAGGGAGAAGGACCTTCTCCTCGTCGTCGTGGGAGCGAGCAAGGCTCCCTCGGAGAACCCCAAGTTCGCTCTCCCCCTTCTCTCGCTCCTCTCTCTCCCTCTCCCCACCGCCTTTCGAACGCCCCAGATCCTCGAGTCAACCCCTCAGCACCAGCACATCGCCCGCTTCACGCCTCCAAAGTCCCTCCTTCAAGCCCACAACCCCGCTATCTGCGCCTCCTCCTCCAAACCACCGCGTCTCCTCCTCCAGGCTCCCCCACCGCCCTCTCCCCTCTCCCCTCCTTCCCCTTCCCCTGCCATGCATTTTGATCCCGACCTCTACCTCACCCAACTCCGACAATGTCGGCACCTCCCCGAAGCCGACATGAAGCACCTCTGCCTCGTCGTGCGGTCGCTCCTGATGGAGGAATCCAACGTCCAGCCCGTCTCCTCTCCCGTGACCGTGTGCGGGGACATTCATGGCCAGTTGTGGGACCTATTGGAACTGCTCAAAGTCGGGGGAGAGTGCCCTGGGACGAGTTATGTCTTCATGGTGCGTTGCTCTTGAGGCAGCGGGGGAGAGGAGCTGATGAGGCCTGAAGGGGGATTTCGTGGATCGGGGGTACTACAGTCTCGAGACCTTGTCACTGTTGTTGACGCTTAAAGCCAAGTGCGTGAAGGGAAGAGGGCGGGGGAGGGTGCGGGCGCTGAGCTGCTTGTTGCGCAGGTACCCGGATCGAGTAACGCTGCTACGAGGGAACCACGAGTCAAGGCAGATTACGCAGGTGTATGGATTTTATGGTGAGCTGCTGCCGCTCCCCTCTCCTCGAGTACACGATCGCTGATGCCTTCGCTCGCTTCCTCCCTCCCAGACGAGTGCCAGCAGAAGTACGGCAACGCGAACGTGTGGAAGGCTTGCTGTGCCGTGTTTGACTACCTGAACTTGGCGGCGGTGAGCTCCTCCACGACGATTCCCGGCGAACGCAGCTCACTGCGAGGGCTCCCTCCTCCCAGATCATCGACGGCTCAATACTTTGCGTGCACGGCGGGCTGTCCCCCGAACTTCGAACGCTCGACCAGATTCGCGTCATTGCTCGAGCGCAGGAGATTCCGCACGAGGGAGCGTTCTGCGGTGCGTTCCTCCTTCGCGCGTGTCGCGCAAGTTGGTGCTGAACCACCTGCTTCCCTCGTCGCAGATCTCATGTGGTCCGATCCCGACGATATCGAGACTTGGTCCGTCAGTCCTCGAGGTGCAGGCTGGCTCTTCGGCAGTCGCGTCACGAACGAAGTTCGTCCTCAGCTTTCCTCTCGCCTCTCTCGCCCGGAACTGACCCTTTCGTCGCAGTTCAACCAAGTCAATTCGCTCTCCCTCATCGCTCGAGCGCACCAGCTCGTTCAAGAAGGCTACAAGTACATGTTCGCCCCCGAGAACAACCTCGTCACCGTCTGGTCCGCACCCAACTACTGCTACCGATGCGGCAACGTTGCGAGCGTCATGGAGGTCCGCGAGGGAGGAATCGTCGACAAGGATAGCTTCAAGATTTTTGAGGCGGGTGCGCCGCTCCTTTCCTTCCTTGGGTGAGCAGGACTGACGCCACGCGCAGTTCCCAATCAGGAGCGAACAGTACCAAGTCGAGCGGCGGTGTCTGTGAGTTCCTCCGTTGCGCTGGGGAACTGTTAACTAATCGCGCCCCGTATCTAGACATATTTCCTATGATATCGCAATTCCAGCCCGTCTCCCAGCCCCTCTCTTCCTCTTTTACATCCAGCACCTCAGATTCCTAGTTGTCGCCTGCAAACGGGTTGGCAATCTCCTCGGATCTGCGCAACGGAATCAGGACTCGAGCTCTGAAACGTTGGGAGAACGTACCCATCTACCGGACTGAGGACGACGAGGCTGGTTCCGCGGAGGACTGCTAGACCGAGGGAGCGAAACTGGTGAGGTTGGAACGGAAGGTCGGTGGACGGATCTGTGGAAGAAAACGGCGGGGAGAGAGGGAGAGGGAGGGAGGAAGAAGGGGGAGGAAAGAGAGAGGAATCAGCCGAGTGTAGCGTAGCGGAAGATTGCTCGGTGGTGAGATCGAGGGACGGGGGCGAAAGGGAAGGGCGGGGGAGAGCACGCACCACGCAGGAGTTCCTCGATGTCGTCCATGACGAGGTTGAGAAGTTGATCGTATCCCTTGAGTATACCGGTGACTGCAAAGAGGTTGAAGGGTCAGCTGGGGGGTTGGGCAAGTCCGAGTCGGGAGCTGGGGGAGAGAGAGAGGGGGACGAGAAGCAGAGCTTACCTTCCCTCCCTCCAGTGAACTTGACCCTGACTCGCTTGTCAACGTACTTGCTGAGGTCGAGGATAGCTTCCCTTCGAGGTTTGTCGTCCCCCTTGCCAGCAGCTCCTCCACCTCTTCCTGTTGATGCTCCTCCTCCTCTTGATGCAGAACCACGACCGCGTCCGCGTCCCTGAGCAAGATGTGAGTGAGTGAGTGAGTGAGCTGGACTGGACTGGTAGATTGGAGAGAGTTTGACTTGCTCTTGGTTCACTCATTACTCTCTCAGTTTTGGACTGGGGGGGAGGAGAGAGGAGAGGAGGAGCACGGACCAAGTCATTCTGAATTAAATTAAATCGTAAATTAAATTAAATTAAATTAAATTGTTGAGAGAGCCTCTCTCTCTCCTCGAACTCTCCCCTCCTCTCTTCCTCTCCCTCTCCCCTCTCCTCTCTCGAATGGCTTCCCCTTTGCTCGACGCTTCTTCCCTTCTCTCTGCAACTCTCTCCCCAGTCGCTCACGAACGAGACAACGCAACAGCTCAACTCGCCCACGTCCTCGAATCGAATCCTTCCCAGTACCTCGTATCCCTCTCTCACGCCCTCGCCGACGAAGCCACTCCCTCCTACATTCGAAACTCTGCCGGTCTCGCCATCAAGAATACCCTCTCCGCCCGCGAAGTACAAAGGCAGGACGAGTACGCAGCCCGGTGGAAGGCTATCGACCCTCAAACTCGTGACAAGCTCAAGGCCGACGCGCTCACCACCCTTGCCTCCCCGGACAAGGGAGCCCGGAACGTCGCTGGTCAGGTCGTCGCTGCGATCGCTGCCATCGAACTCCCCGCTCGGGACTGGGACGGCCTCATCCCTCAGCTGCTCGAGCTCGTCGGTCGGAGCGACAACTCTGGCTTGCGCCAGGCGACCCTGCAGGCGATTGGCTACATCTGCGAAAGTATCGTACGTCCAACTTGCCATCTGCTGCCCCTCCTGTCCGCTGCCGCTTCTGTCCAGCTCCGCTAACCCCCGCTCCCTCCCTCCCTCCCCCCTCGCGCAGAAACCCGAGGTACTGGCGACCCAGTCGAACGAGATCCTTACGGCGGTCGTCCAGGGTGCACGCAAGGAGGAGACCAGGTGCGCCTCTATTCCAAGGAAGGAGAGCCTGGAAAGCTGACGGATCCAACTCTTCCAGTGTCGACGTTCAACTGGCGGCCGTCAATGCGCTCTACAACTCGCTCGAGTTCATCAAAGAGAACTTTGCTCGCGAGGTGCGTCTCAGCCGTCCTCGAGCTCCTGTGCTGGACGCTGATCCTCTGCGTCCTGCAGGGAGAGCGCAACTACATCATGCAGGTCGTCTGCGAAGCCACCCAATCACCCTCATCCGACGTCCAAGTCGCCGCTTTCGAATGCCTCGTCAAGATCATGCACCTGTACTACGAGTGGATGAAGTTCTACATGGAGCGCGCGCTGTTCGGCGTGAGTATCTATCTTCCCTCCCGTTTTTGGTGTCTCCAAACACGACACTGATCCCGCTCTCGTTCTCGACCAGCTCACTGTCCTCGGAATGAAGCACGCTGACGAGCAAGTCGCTCTCCAAGCCGTCGAGTTCTGGTCCACCGTGTGCGACGAGGAGATTGAACTGGCGCTCGAAGCGGAGGAGGCCGCCGAGTTTAGCGAAGCTCCTGAGCGCGAATCCTCTCATTTCGCCCGCGTCGCCCTCCCCGAGGTCCTCCCCGTCCTCCTCCTCCTCCTCACGAAGCAAGAGGAAGACGCCAGCGACGACGAGTGGAACGTCTCGATGGCCGCCGGCACGTGCCTCGCTCTCCTCGCCCAGTGCGTTGGCGACGGGATCGTCACCCCCATTATCCCGTTCGTCGAGGGCAACATCAAGAGTTCGGAATGGCGCTGTCGCGAAGCAGCGGTCATGGCGTTCGGTTCGATCCTGGACGGCCCCGAGGAGAAGATCTTGGCCCCGCTCGTCGCGCAGGCTCTCCCGACCCTCATCGAGATGATGCGCGACCCGTCTCTCCACGTTCGCGACACGACGGCGTGGACCCTGGGTCGCATCTCGGACGTCCTCGTCAAGACCATCAAAGTCGACGTCCACCTCCCCGCTCTCATCACCGCTCTCGTAGGAGGCCTCGACGAGTCGCCCCGCATCGTCAGCAACTGCTGCTGGAGCATCATGAACCTCGCTGAGCAGCTTGGCGATGCCGACGCCGATTCGACTCCCCTCAGCCCGTACTACGATGGCGTCGTCGCTGCCCTCACTCGTTTGGCCGAGAAGTACGTCTCTTTCTCTGCTCTCAACCCGTCCCTTGCTAACGATCTCGCTACCAGGCCCTCCAACGAATCCAACTCGAGGACGTCCGCCTACGAAGCTCTCTCAACCCTGGTCACGCACGCCCCTGCCGACTGTCTGCCCATCATCTCCAAGCTCGTTATCTCGGTCCTCGACCGGTCGGAGCAGCTCTTCCAAATGCAGGTTCGTTTTCAGCTGCCTTTCCCTTTCTCGTTCCGCTCCTGAAATTTACCCTTGTTCGTCACCAGGACCAGCTCGTCGGCTCCGACGATCGCAACAACTACAACGAGCTGCAAGTCAACATCTGCGGCGTCCTTACGGTGCGTACCTCTCCATCTGTGCTCGAACCAAGTGTGGATTTCTCAACGAGGTCTTCTGGGCGTGCAGAGCATCACCCGCCGACTGGGGAAGGAGATCCAGCCCCTCTCCGACCGCGTCATGACCCTCCTTCTCCAACTCATTCAGACTGCCGGCAAGCAGTCACCGATCCTCGAGGACGCCTTCCTCTGCATCGGCGCCCTCACTGCGGCCCTCGAGCAGGACTTCCACCCGTACCTTCAAGCATTCCTCCCCTTCCTCATCAACGCCCTGGGATCGCACGAGGAGTACCAGCTATGCTCGATCGCCGTCGGCCTCATCGGTGACATCTGCCGCGCACTCGGCGAGGCGAGCCTCCCCTACTGTCAAGGGTTCATGGAAGTCCTCCTCGCCGACCTTCAGAGCACCGTTCTTCATCGCAGCGTCAAGCCGCCCATCCTCAGCTGCTTTGGCGACGTCGCGCTGGCGGTCGGTCCTGGGTTCGAGCCTTTTCTCGACACGACGATGGGCGTGCTGGCCCAGGCTGGTGCGATGCGGGCGGACCCTGTGCGTTGGGTTCCCCAGCTCGATCGTCCTGCGGCAGCACGCTGACTCTCTTTGCAGAACAACTTCGATCTCGTCGACTACATCAACGTCCTTCGCGAAGGCATCCTCGAGGCGTACATTGGCATCACCGGCGGTCTCAAGACGGGAGGCAAGGCCGACATCCTCCTTCCCCACATCAACTCGATCTTCACCTTCCTCCACCTCACCCTCACCGACCAAGACCGCACCGAAACGATCCTTCGTTCTGCCATCGGCCTCCTCGGAGATCTCGCCGAAGCGTTCCCGAACGGTCAACTGAAGGAGGTGCTTAGCTCGCCGTGGGTCGTTGACCTCCTCAAGGCGGGAAGGACGAAGCTCGGGGGAGCCGAGACGAAGAAGGTGGCCAAGTGGGCGAAGGAGGTTAGTCCCTGCGCCTCTTCGCGTTCCCTCCCCGTTTGCTGATGGGGCCTGCTTCCACAGATGGTCCGCCGAGCAACCCAGTAGTGCTCGTCTCCTCTCTCTTCCCCTCCCCCCTCCCCTCCCCTCCCTCTCGCGCCTTCCCTCTTACGTAGCCCCTCTCTTTCGTCGCCTTCTAGTTTCCCGCATCTCTCCCCATCTCTTGCACCACTCCACCATGCGATCCAAAGGATCGTCGTCCTCACACTCGCGACCGTTTTCAAGCATCGCCACCTGTGTACATTCCTATACCCTCCCAGCTGAGCGCAACACCCCTCCAATCCAATCAACTTCGATTTTCTTTCCTCTTTCTCGCGCCCGAGGAGAGAGAGAACCACACCACTAGCGAAAACGCTGAAGGGACTCGTGCGAGGGTGGAGAGAACTCGTTGCGGTGGGGTACTACGAAAGAGGAAAAGGGGCAGGGGGGCTATCGCTGGGTGTTGCGGAAGTGCAGGAGCGGCGCCAGCCCCGAGAGCGGACACGCCTTCTTGAGGAATTCGTGCTGGACGACAGGGTCAGGGACTTGCGGCCAGCGAGGGAGGTAGCGAGCTCACCTGAAGCAGCTCGTCGGCGGTCGCTCGCGACTTGACGTCGACGCACAAGCACACGGCCAAGAAGTTCTTCAGCTCCTTGCTGAGCTTCTCCGGCTTCTTGAGCGTCGGCGTGCCGTTGGTGGCGATGAGGTAGAGCGCCTTGAGAGGCTCCTCGTCGAGGTAGGGCGGCTCGTTCTCAATCATCTCGATCGCCATGATTCCGAGCGACCAGATGTCGACCTTGGCGCCGTACTCCTTCTGCTTGACCACCTCGGGCGCCATCCAATACGGCGTGCCAACCATCGTCGCTCGCTTCGACTTCTGGTCGGTAAGCTTGGCGCAGAAACCAAAATCGGCTGCAGGCAAGTGCGTTAGAGGGGGCGTCGAGGAGATTCTGCGAGGAAAGCTCACTGATCTTGACGTGTCCTTGCGAATCAAGGAGGACGTTGTCGCTCTTGATGTCGCGATGGATGATGCTCTGCGCGTGAAGATGCTGGAGTCCTTTGCAGGTCTGCACGAGCGGACAAGAGAGGCTCGTCAAGGCGCGTTTTCGGAGCCAGGGAGCGAACCAAGGACTCACCTCGTTCGAGATGCTCGAGATCTGATCCTCCTCCAGCGAGTTGCTGTCGATGACGTCCGTCAACGCTCCGCCCTCCATGTACTCCATGACGACCCATAGCTCGGCGCCCTTGACGAGGAACGAGTCGAGGAAGTTGACAATGTTGGGGTGCTGGCTCTCCTTCATGACGAGGATCTCGTTGACGATGAGCTCCTTCCGAGGCTGATGGCTCAGGTCCATCTGCTTGATCGCGACCTTGGATCCATTGACGAGCACGCGCGCAACGTAGACGGACCCCGAGGCGCCCTGGCCGACCTTCTTGATCTTGGAGTAGAGCGTGTTCGGATCCTGCGGCGAACAGACCGACCGAAGCTTCGTCATGATCTGCGCCTCCGACATTGTCGAGATGCGCCGATCGCCTTCGACCTTGTCCGCCTTCTTGACGTTCTGAAGAGGCTTGGCGGAAGGCGCTCCGGACGACGACGACGACGAGGGGTTGGGTGACGCGGAGGACGAGGAGGGATTGGTCTGCCGCGCGAGCTGGGTAGTCGGGTCGATGCCTTTCCCGCTGGTCGATAGTTGGAGGGGCTTGGTTCCGGGAGTAAAGCCTGCTCCGTTCGCTTTCGAGCTCGCCGGAGGAGCTCGTGGCGACGAGTACTGCGAAGGCGAATCCTTGAGGTTCGTTCGAGAAGCGGAGCTGGTGAGGAGTGGCTTGAGGCCGGGCGTGGAGGAAGTGGAGGGAACCGACGAGGATGTCGCGGGGAAGGACGAAGGAGGGGCGGGAGGGGCGGCTCGTCCGGGCACGAGATTGGGGCGCGATCCCGTCGAGCGGGGGAGGGCGTTCGAGCGTGCCGAGGACGGGAGTTGATCTCGAGCGCCACCTGGCGGCGTCGAAGACCCGTTGTAGTCCCGAGGCGGAGGACCTGGAGCCTGGCGGAAGCCGCTTTGCGTTGCGGGAGGACGTCGAGGGAGGGGCGCGGGCGAAGGATAGGGTGGGTTCGGGGTTGGAATGTAGGCGGACTTGGGGAGCATGGGAGGGGGGAGGGAAGGCGAATTGCTGGCTCCGCCGAAGCTGTCGCTGCGTTGGCCTGCGAGGCCAGTCCCTGCACCGAAGCGCGCGGGGGGTGGACCACTCGCCAGCCTGCCGTCGCGCTCCTCCCCTCCGTCCGTCATCCCCAAGCTCGTTGTCCCGAGTCCGTAATCGTCGCGTTCGCGCTTCTGGATGTCGGTGTAGAACTCGAGGACGTCGAGCACGGCTTGGGGGTTCTTGGCGTAGTCCTCCTTCGTGATCGCGCTGCTCGTCAGGAGGCGCGTCCACTGCTCTGGCAGGCCGGTGAAGGCGCCGCTGACAGGGTCGAAGCCGACGTGGACTTGGTGGACGAAGTTGGTGGGGTTGGAGACGCCCATGAGAGGCGAGCGCGAGTAGATGTCGTCCATCCAGCCGTACAGTTCCTCGTCCGACTTGAGAGCGAGGTAGTACGTCTTGGCTGGCGTGACGAGCGAGATGCAGTAGGGCTTGAGGTCCTCTCGCGTGACTGACGTTAGCTCGCGGAGGTAGATGACGGTCGAGCTGGCGGTGGTGCTGGCCTGGGGAGGTCGGGGGAGGCGCGGTCAGCTCCCCTCCTCTTCTGAAAACGAGTTGCTCACCTCGTTCTTGTGGAAGCTAAGTGTTTGCTCTCGTAAGATGAGCCATCGCTTGCTCCAAATCCAAGCTCGAATCCCGTCCTCCTTGACGCTGACCCAACCCCTTTGGACGATGGTCTGTGCGCTGCCAGCTCCCGTTCCAGCTACGCCAAACGACAACGACGACGAGGGATTGAGAGGCGAGCCGTGGGAGTTGGCTGAGTTGGCGTGCAGTTGAGGGGCGTACGCTGAGCCAGAGGAGGGAGACGAGTTGGACCGGTGAGAGGGAACTGGCGGGGCGGGTCGCGAGGGAGTGAGTGCAGGCGACGAGGACTTGTCATCTAGACGAGTGTACCAATCCGGCGGGTTGCCCGGCTGTTGATGTGCCATAACGACGACGGGGGGTAGGGGAAAGGGAGAAGGCGCAGCGTGCGCTGGGCCAAACCAGGCCACGCAGCGCGCGTGTTGGTTCGAGCTTCGACGCCTGTCTCTCGCAAGCTCTTTCGCAAAGGAGCGATTGCCAAGGACCAGCTTGGTTCTTGCTCACCACCACCGAAAAGTGAACAACAAACGGACAAAGTCGCGAAAAGGCAGGCTCTCCGCTGCTGTAACTCCCCGTCCCCCTGCCGGACCTGACCCCTCCAGCCCAATGAGCGATCCTTTGTCCTCGTCCCCTCGTCAGTGGATACAAGAGCCAACTGCTTCCATTTCAAGACGAGTTCACCGCTCCTCGAGCTTTGGCTGCCAGGGCGACGAACTTGGTGCGAGCTACGGCCAGAGCGGGGAGGTGTCGAGCTTCAAACTCTTTGGCGGGTACGGAGAGGTTGGCGGAAGTCTGTGGGAGGAAGTAGGAGAGGGAGAGGAGGAGGAAGGTGGGAGGGAGAGCGAGGCGAGTGACGATGCCGCCTGTGGGGGGAGAGAGGCGGGGTCAGTTGAGGGACAGAAGGCAGAAGAACGGGGCCGACAAAACGTACGGTTTCTTCCCAGAATGGACCCAGCCAGAGTTGCGACTCCCACGCTGTTGATGGACACGGAGACTGTTAGCTGCGCCTCGCAACTTGTCCAGCTAGAGCTCACTAGAGCAAGCCAGGTCCACGCGCCTCTTCGGAAGGAATGACACGCTGAAGGGTTTCTGGAGACGCTGGACGTTAACTCTGCTCCCTGGAGCGCACACCGGTTGCCCAGGACCAGCTCGACGCACCCCCGACATCTCCCTCCCACCCGATCCAAGTTTGCGCGCCAAGCTGAGCATGACTCTTGACGCCCGAAACTGTCGTCTCAAACGCCTCCCTAAGCTGTCCAACTTCGGTTTGGAGCGGAGAGGTGCAAGCGACGAGGGGAGTTGGGGACGTGGGTGCCTGGTAAATCGGGAGCTGCCGGCGGGGGAGGTCGTGAATCAGCGGGGACGTCGCTTGGTTTGGAGGCAAGAAGAAGCCTGACCTTTCGACGACTCTGAGCTGCAGTGGCAGACTCTACGGGGAGCTCCTCCGCCGCGACAGTCTGGGATCTGCTGAGGAGAGTGGCAGCTCCGAAGAAGGAACCAGCGAGCTGGGAGGAAGACCAGGGGAGGGTTGAGCACTCGCCAGAGAGGTTAACGAGAGTGGTGAGCTTACCTTTGCAATCGGAAACGACATGGTCGAGGGGAAAGAAGAGCTCAGACTCGACTGGCCCAAGTCGAAGGGAGGCAGGGGGGGTCCGCCGCCCCCATGCCAAAGGGAAGTTACTCGACTCGACGCGTTCGCCCTTCTCTCCCTCCTCTGCTGACGCGCGCTCTTCCTACTCAAGCCAGCTGAGCTCTCCCTGAGTCATGAGCATAATCAACATCTCGTAAGCCAACAAGCTCCCCCCTTCACGTCTTCCGCCAACCTCGAGCTCACTCCTCTCTTCCCCCTTCCCTCCAGTGACATCGTCGTCCTCTCCAACCCGGCAAAGTTCACCGACTCGTACCTCTTCAAGATCACTTTCGAGTGTATGGCCCCTCTGGAGCAAGGTCAGTCCTGCCGGCGCGCTCCCTCTTGCCGCCCACCTCGGGTCCTCACGTCGCGTCCCCCCAGATCTCGAATGGAAGCTCGTCTACGTTGGCTCAGCCGAGAACGAATCTTTCGACCAGGAACTGGATACGTGCATGGTTGGCCCCGTCCCCGTTGGCGTCAACACGTTCGAGTTCGAGGTACGTTCGGCGCGTGGAGGAGAGGACAAGCGGCGGGAGCTGATTCACGCTGGGTTTCTCGCACAGGCAGCAGCACCCCTCCCCTCCCGCATCCCTCCCTCCGACCTGATCGGTGTCACCGTCATCCTCCTCACCTGCTCCTACGCCGACCAGGAGTTCGTTCGGATCGGGTACTACGTCAACACCGAGTACGGCGACCCAGCCCTCAAGGCCCAGTACGACGCTTCGCTCGAGGAAGGCGCCGCCGCCAGTGGAGTTACCGCACCCGACCCTACCAAGAACGTCCACGGCCTCGTCAGAAGCGTCCTCAGCGAGAAGCCGCGAGTTACACGCTTCAATATCGCCTGGTTCGCTCCTGCCCCTCGCTCCCAGAGCCACTACTAACACACATCTTCACTCTCTAGGGACGGGCCTGCAGTCCGGGAGGAGGAGGGAAGACCATTGGACCCCGGCACCCGCTTTAACACTTCTGCCCCTTTACCTTCGCCTTTCGTCCCCTCTGCAACGACAGCGAGCACTTGAGCTGTGTTTGACCGAATCTTCTCGTCCTGCCGAACGCAAAGGGTGCTTTACAGGAACGGATAACCTATACAACAGCTTCCTCTCTTTCCACCAACACCTTGACCCCGTACGGAAAGCCAGGCCCACGCTGAGCGTCGCTGCCTGCGTACACGACGTGGAACGGTCCTCCGTAGGCTCCCCCATCTACGCAGCCCTCCGGTGCCTCTCCACGCCCATGTGGTTCCACCCTAGATGAGAGCGGTCAGTCGGAGCCACGCAAAGAGTAGGAAAAAGCAACGACGCACTTCCTTGCTCCCAGGTTCAAGGGTACAGAACGCGAGGTGTCGGAAGACCGTAGATCGGTGCTCCTAACACTCCGCTGGAACCCAAAGATGCGAGCGACGCGGGAGTAGCTCGACAGCGCCTCCGTGCCGAACCCAAAAGCGGAAAAGAAGATGAATCCAATGATGACGTTCGACCATAAGATGATTCCACCGTTCGTCTCAGTGGCAACAAACTGTATGGGCGCGATCTTCCACTGCACGGCGATTAAATCAGTGGGCGAGGCGGCAGTTCTATCTGGATCGCACTTACAAGAGAATGCAAGTATGACCAGGAGTAATCAAAGTACGCCCCTCCCCTGGCGATGTCCGACATAGTGGAGTAAACACACAGCGGTAGACCGATGGCAAGGTACGAGAAAGATAGGCCAGCTAGTCGGATGAAACGAGTAGTCGTCAAGGCTGAATGAGCTCCTGCGACGACGCGTCCAAAGTTGCGGCGATGTTTGACGAGCCGGTAGAAGGTGTAGGCTGCAAGCCAGGCGTCAGCACACTGGTAGGAAGATCGTCCGAAAACCGCACCTGAGTAGAGCACCCCGATCACGGCAAACACTGGTGGCCAAATCATCCAAAGGACGAGAGTTGGCCAAGTCATGCTGGTAGTGACAGCGCAGCCTTTCCCGGTAACCAGGAGGAATCGAATGGGCTGGTAGATGATGTGGCACGCCATTCCGATGAACGGAACACCAAAACATAGCGAGTAGTCGAAGAGTGCTCGCTGTCGCCTGTCCTGACGCGTTATTGCGGTGGCGCGAGGACTGACGACTGCAGCCAAAAAGCGTGCGATGCACATGCCCGAAGCAATGCGGCCGAAAGATCCTCCAATCTGCAGCTGTAACCGAACTGCTGTTAGCACTCCCTTCTCTGTTCCTCCTGAACGACCGAGGAGAAGCCTCACCTTCGAGCTGATATCGCACCAGATTGGAGCCCGATTGATGTTGTCGCTGTACCATGTGATGGTGTTCACCTAGAGAAAGAGTTAGCGTTCTCCTGCGCTGTTTCTGGCGCGACTCACGAAGTCAATGAGGTTGTAGACAATGACCCACACGCCCATCGCGATCGGGCCAGAGTTTCCCTGGAGGAGCTGCCAGTACAGTGGCCCGGCGTTCAAAACGATGAGGAGACCGCTGAAGATGCTCAAAGCAAGCTGTCCCATTCTGGTACGTCGACGGGAGGAAGTTGAAAGGGGGAGGAGATGGGCGGCAGAAGAAGAGCTTGAGTGGAGCTGGAGTAGGTAGGTGGCGTCGCGACACAAAACACGCCGCTGAGGAGTGTGTACGTGAACGAGGCTGGGAGAGCGGGAGGAGGGGGAAAGGTGCCCCGCCCTTTGTTCGCCCGAACAAAGAGGGCCGCGATCGCTTGTTCCGCGAGCAGCGTGCTGCGTGCTGGACCTTTTCGCTTCCCCTTTGTCCTCCCACTGTAGTAAAGGTGATATGGAGGGATTTCTGGGCGGTTGAAAAGCGCTTAAGTGGGAGCAGATGGTTCCTGGGCTCTCTTTGTTCCTCGTCCCACTCCTGCCCACTCCCCCAACCCAAACCCAACTACACTCCTTAACAATGGCTCCCATCATCCTCAACACCGTCTCCGCCTCGGCCCCCATCGACGAGGAGCGCAACCCTACCGTTTCGACGGTTGCCTGGT
>JANGFH010000838.1:0-23685 GCA_025758715.1 Glaciozyma martinii | reverse complement strand
AGGATCGGGTTGGACTCGATCGACGAGATGACGACGTCGCGAGGGAGAAGGCCTTCGACCCTCCTGCACCACCTGCGCGCAACAAGTCGATAGCGTCAGCCTTCGTCCTGGCCACGAAACCGAGTTGGAGGCGTCTAAGGAAGGGTGTCGAGTACGAAGTGCTGGTCGGGGATGGAAAGTGCTCGAACTGCTGCCACGAGGAGGAGTAGCGCAGAGGGGGAGGTGTCCTGCGTCTCCGTGGATCTGAAGAGGACTTGGCGATTTTCGCCCAACTCGACTCTTGCTTCTCAACTTGTCACTCAGGGTCGGCTTCGTCTCAAGGTGAGCTTCGCTTCCCTCCTGCTTCGTGACTCCCCTCCAGGGCTAGAAGGATGAACTACTTAGATGACGAATCCGAGGCGCTCGGGTGCGCCTTCCGCTGGAAGGTCCCGTCGAGCTTTGAAGATAAACTCTTTGCTACCTTAAAACCCTGAAACCTAGCCCTAACAACCAGTCGTTCGTTGAACACGCTTGCTGACTCTCCTTGGTCCCCCGCGCAAACAGATGGCTCCTCCCTCGACGCCGATCTACTCGAGTAAAACTTCGGCGGCAGGTTTCGACCGCTCTTCGGCCTCGGACGATGAGGATGGCAGCACGACCTCTCGCTCGACGTGGGCTTCGACCAGCGATGCGACGATCCTGGGGTACGCAGACGGGCTCGTTAAGGAGGGCAGTGTCGAGCTGGGTGACTGGCGAGTCTCGCGCATTGGCGGCCAACCCGTACGTTCCCTCTTATTTTTTCCCCAGTCCATCGACCCAGCTGACGTCCCCTCAGTCCTTCCCGCCTTTGTCGACGCCTCCCTCCGCTTCTGCGCGACTTTGCGCCAGCTGCGGCTCCGCGATGCCGCTTCTCACGCAGATCTACTGTCCACTCGACGGCTCCCTCTCCGAACGTGTCGTCTACACCTTTGCCTGCGCCTCCAAGGCCTGCCGAGGCAAGGAAGGGACCGTACGAGCCTGGAGCGCCGGGGTACCCTGGCCCGAGGAGGAGGAACCGGTGGAAGTGGTGGAGGAGGAGCGGGAGGGAGTGCAGCTTGGGAACCTCGTCTTCGGCGGGGTATCTACGCTGGGAGCGTCTGCCAATTTCAACCCGTTTTCTCCTCTTCCATCTGCGGCCGTTCCTGGAGCGACCTTCAATCCTTTCGCCCCTCCACCCGCGTCTGCGACCAATCCTTTCGCCCCTCCCGCTGTCAACCCTTTCGCACCTCCCCCACTCCTCGCTCCTAGCCCTCCAGCGCCAGCGAACCCCGTCCCAGCCCTCGAATCCCTCTCCATCTCCCCCGACCCCACCTGGCCTCTCGCACCCTCGTACCCACCCTACTATCTCACAACAGCCTACGAGCCCAGCACCCCCTCCACTCTCCCTCCTCACGCCTTCCTACCCCCCTCGGACGAGCAGGCACATCGCGAAGGGAAAGGAGCGGGAGGTCGGGTCAAGAAAGGTGCTGTGGCGGGGAGCGCGGTGAGGGATGAGTGGGGGAAGGAGGGGTACGAGGTGCAGAAAGTTCGCGGGGTGGACGAGGTGTTTCTCAGGTTCCAGGAGAGGGTGAGTAGGGAGGGGAAGCAGGTCGTTCGGTGCGTCTTTGTTTTTCTTCTTTTGCTCCGTTTTCGCGAGGAACGTGGCTAAACTCGTTCCGATGTGCGCAGGTACGACCACACCTCCGTTCCACTCCCCTACTCCGCCTCGTCCCCCTTCTACGCCACCCTCTTCCCGACTCCAAACTCTGAAGAAGGCGAAGGACTCTACGACCCTCGACGAGCGGGCGAATGCGCGTGCGGGGAGGGAAGGACGTTCGAGATGCAGTTGATGCCCGGGTTGGTGGGGTTGTTGAACCGTGGAGGAGGGGAGGAGGAACTAGATTGGGCGGTTGTGCATGTTTTCTCGTGTAGGGGGGAATGTGGGAAGGAGGGAGAGGGGTGGAGGGAGGAGGGGGTTTTCGTTGAGTGGGAGGAGTAGATGGCAACTCGTGTGGGTTCGAGACGTAATTGGGGAGAGAGCAGGGAGGAGGAGCGAGGACTCGAAGATTGCGAAGGACGCCACTCTGTTCCGCATCGTTTGTTCGCTGGGTTTTCTTGCGCTTCGAAGGAGCCGATCCTAAGCTCTCCACCATCTGGAGCGATCAAGCTGCCACTAGCGGCGAAGGGAGGTCGACGAGGAACAAGAGATACCTCACGTCCCGCTGCGCGCAGTTCGAGTTCCCGTGCCGTTCGACCTTCTCCAACTACGTCTCCTCGGGCTCTTGACATTCTCGCCACCTTGACAGCTCTGCTCCTCCGTCTGACCTCTCCAAGAAGGCTCAGCTCCGTCTCTTCCCTCCGGCGGCCTCAACCAATTGCCGAAAGCACCGCAAGTCGCCCTCGACTAGCTTGAGAGGTCCAACGCGTGACCTCCTCAGCGAGCACAAGGCAGCAAGGTCCACCGGAGCTGCTACGCTCATCGATGGCGTCCCCGCTGCCCCAGGACTTGAGAAGGCGGCGCCCCACTGCTGTCTCCCCTCCACCAAGTTCTCATCCCGACTCGACTCCTCCCCGTCGTTCGTGGGCTCTTGGAACGCACATCATGGCGCCTCTACTTCCAGCGCTCTTCTTTCTCTACCTGGCCGTCTCGGCGACGAGCGCTCCGTCGCACCAAGCTCGGTCGGTGCAGGAAGGCGTTCCTGACGACGCTCCTCCCGGATTCGAGCAGTAGTGCGTTCCCACTCCCTTCTCCCGAGCGAACACTCACATCCCGTCATCAGCATCTCACCCATCAGTGCGTAATTCCCTCGAACGAACAAGAAGCGCTCCCTGACGCCTCCTCCTAGTCGTCCCCTCGCCCAACATCTCCGGCTCGGGCGGTTGGGCTCCAGCAATGGAGAAAGCTCGCGCTTTCGTCGAACAGCTAACCCTCGATGAACTTGTCAACATCACCACCGGCGCCGTACGCTCCTTCGCTCTTCCTCCGGACGGAACTGACCCAACCTCGCTTCGACAGGGAATCCTCAATCGCTGCGTTGGGAACACGGGGACGGTCGAACGACTGGGGTTCAAGGGACTGTGCTTGAACGATGCTCCGCTTGGTATCAGGTTTGCGGATTTCGTCAGTGCGTTCCCTGCGGGGTGAGTTGATCCCGCCGTCGTGCGAAGCGAAACTGACGAGAAAGATGCAGGATCAACGCTGCTGCGACGTGGGGTGCGTTTGGCTTGGAGTACTGCACTGATGGAATGCTGATTCTGTTCTCCACGCAGACAAGAATCTCATCCGTCGACGAGCGGTCGCGATGGGTGAAGAGTTTCGCGGAAAGGTGCGCTCTCCGCCTGGTGGACTTCGCTCTCGCACTGATGCACTTTGTTTGCTAGGGAATCAACGTTGCTCTCGCTCCAATGATGAACATGGGTCGCGCTGCTGCCGCTGGTCGCAACTGGGAAGGCTTCGGAGCGGACGTTCGTCCTTTCGATTGAGGTTTCTTGCTGCTCGCTGACGAGGAACAGCCTTACCTCACTGGTGTTGCGTCTGTCGAGACTATCAAAGGTGAGCTCCTTCACGTTGGATCAACGTGGAAATTTGGAGCTGACGCCAATCGCAGGCATCCAGTCCCAAGGATTCATCGCGTGCGCGAAGCACTGGGTCGGCAACGAGCAAGAGCACTTCCGCGGCGGCTCAGGCGGGCAGACTTCGTCCAGCAACATGCGCGCACCTCTCCTCTCTCTGAAAAATCCACCACTGACTCCTTCGGCAGCGACGACCGAACTATGCACGAAATCTACGTGCGTGGCTGGAACCCTCGCAGCCTCGCTAGCGAAGTTGACTTCCTCCGTCGCAGATGTGGCCGTTTGCTGAGTCTGTTCGAGCTGGCGTTGGCTCCGTTATGTGTTCCTACAATCGGCAAGTCCCTTCCACCGCTTCTTGACCTCTTCGCTAACGCCTCGCAGTCTCAACCAAACTCATGCCTGCGAGAATTCCAAGATCAACAACGGCCTGCTGAAGGAGGAGCTCAACTTCCAAGGATTCGTCCTCTCGGACTGTGCGTCTACCTACGTCAGCTCCGCTCGGCACTAGGCTGATTCGTTTCGTAGGGGCTGCTATGGTCTCCGGCGTTAGCACTGCCTTGAGTGGAATTGACATGAACATGGTCCGTCGCCTCTCTTCCGTTGGTGGGCAAGCGATGCTGATTCGACACTCCTTGCAGCCTGGCTTTTTTGCCTACTCGAACCCGGGAGACAGCCAGAGTAACCCCTCTGTCTCGAACACTTCATACTGGTGCGTCGGTCTCAGAACTCCCTCAAGACTCCGCTGATCTTTTCTTCTTTCGGCAGGGGTGCAGCGCTCGTCGAAGCTGTCAACAATGGCTCGGTTCCGCTCTCTCGTGTCCAGGACATGGTTACGCGAAGTGCGTCTGACTCTGACTGCGATGCGGAATTCGCTGACCTCGGTCGCTCTTGTCTTTAGCGATGGCTGCCTACTACAAGCTCGGCCAGGAGAAAGAGTTCCCCGCTGTCAACTTCCACCAGCTGTGTGTCTCTCGTCAACCTCTTTGCCAGTCGCTGATCCTCCCTACCCAGGACGCAAAATACCTACCTCAACGGCGAGCTCGTCAACGAACATGTCAACGTTCAAGGCGACCACCGCAAGCTCATTCGCGAGCTCGGAGCAGCTTCGACCGTGCTTCTCAAGAACAGCAAGAAGACGCTTCCGCTCAACGCAGCGTCTTTCTCTCGCTGGGGGATTTTTGGAAGCGAGTGCGTGCTTTCGCTGTCGCTTTCGCCTCAGTCAACCACTAACGTCTCCTCGCTAGCGCTGGACCCAGTTCGAACGGTCCCAATGGCTGCTCGGACCGATCCTGCAGCGAAGGTACTCTCGCAATGGGCTGGGGATCCGGAACCGCCAACTTTCCGTACCTGGTCGATCCCTACTCGGCTCTCCAGACCTTCATTCACTCGGTCAAGAACAACGCCGTGATCGAGGCCGTGTTAGACGACTACTCGCCGCAGGTCGCTACGATCGCTTCGTTGGCGGACATTTGCTTGGTCTTCGCTGTGAGTCCCTTTCGCTCCTTTGCGGAGATCTCGCTGACAACCTCGCTCGTGCAGAATTCCGACTCTGGGGAAGGCTACGTGCGCACTTGGTCTCTGTTGGCTTCGCTGCGATGCTGATACTCTCTTCCAGATCACTGTCGACGGGAACGCTGGTGATCGAAACAACCTGACACTGTGGCACTCTGGGGAAGACCTCATCGCAAACGTCTCCTCCCGCTGCTCCAGCACCGTCGTCGTTCTCCACACCGTCGGTCCTGTGATCGTCGAATCTTGGATCGACCATCCTAATGTGCGTTCTCAGCCTCACAAATTCTTCGCCGGGTCTGACGAGGCTTCCTCGCAGGTGACTGCTGTGCTCTACGCCGGGCTTCCAGGACAGGAATCCGGAAACTCGATCGTCGACGTCCTTTTCGGTGGTGGTGAGCTCTCCCTCGGTCGAGAAGCCAACAGAGCGAGCTAATCATGCTTCGCAGTCAATCCCTCTGCTCGACTGCCCTACACGATCGCCAAAGCTCGCGAAGATTACGCCGCTGATGTCCTGTGTGAGCTCCTCGCGCAATCGGCTCTCCTCTCGCTGACCTCTTCGTTCCGAAGACACGGCTCCCAACAATACTGTCCCCCAAATCACCTATTCCGAAGAGCTCCTCATCGACCACCGCTGGTTCGATGCGAAATCCATCACACCTCGCTTCGAATTCGGTTTCGGTCTCTCCTACACCTCGTTTAACTACACCAACCTCTCGATCAAACCCGTTAGCTTTCATCGACGCTCGAAGCAGGTCTGGGAGGACTGGAACGACGAGTCGAACGCTCCTGGTGGACCTCCGGGGCTGTGCGAGGATGTGATTCATGTCGAGTTTACGGTGCGGAATACTGGAGGACTGGCGGGGCACGAGGTGTCGCAGGTGTATCTTGGGTTCCCAGAGGGAGCGGGAGAACCTCCGAAGGTCCTTCGAGGTAAGTCCGTCTGCTAGGCGCGGGGAAGGAAATTGAAGAGGATCGCAGGGTTCGAGCGAACGTTCCTCAAGAAGGGTGCGAAGGCCAGCGTCGTCGTCAAGCTCAACAGGAAGGCCATCTCGATCTGGTGCGTTCGCTCTTCCGAGAGGCGCCTGCGAAGGTCGTGCTGATATCGAACTGTTCGCAGGGATGTCGTCAAGCAGGCTTGGATCGTCCCCCAGGGCGAGTTCAAGGTCTTTGTCGGCCAGTCGTCGCGCAAGATCGTCCTCACGGGGTCGTTCCAGCAGTAGTCTTCCCTCCTTTAATCTCCTCTCCTTCTTTCGAGCGCCTACAGCGCTCGTTCTCCCCACTCCTAATGATATTGGGCCCTCCTAAGACCTTGAACCACTCCCCCCTTTGTAGATAGCGACGCAACGCAGACCAGCACGCGCAGTTGGGATCGGTAGTCGAAGCAGAAACAAGCTCCTCCGCTCGCAGCAATGGCAAATCACTTCAGTCCATAACACATATCGCAAAACATTCCTACATCTCCTCCCCCTCCTTCCAAGGCAAACCCTCCTTCCTCCCCGCCGTAGCACTCTGCAACACCCCAAACGGCGAGCTCCCCGCCGACGCCCCTCCCTCGTCCCCGACCGTCGGTACCGACGATTCCGAGATGCTCAACCTCGAAGCCCTGCGCGTCATCTTGGGGAAGATGGCAGGGGGAACGAAAGGCTGAGGGACGGTAGTGGCGGGTGCGGGGGAGGGAGCGGATCCTTGTCGGAGGCCGGAGAGGGACGAGGTGGAGAGGGCCGAGGCGGAGGGGGAGAGGGCGGGAGAGTCGGAAGGGGGTGTGATGCCGGAGAGGGAGGGGAGAGCCCAGGGCGCGACGGTGCCTTCGTCTCGGACGCGAAGGAAGACTTCCTCCTTGACTTCTTCCTCGGGGAGCTCGACGCCGTCGCCCGTCGAAGGGAGAGGCTCGCCGGTGCGCGCGTCACGCCAGGCGAGGATTCCGCCGAACCAAAAGTGCTGGACGACGGGGACCTTCTTGAGGACTTCCTCGCGGTACATCTTCATGAGACCCGTGTTGACCTTGTCCCAGTTGGGGACCGTCGACGCGATGTTGTGCAGCATCGGCGAGTGCTCGGCGAAGGGTCCTGATTTGAGGTCGTTGATATGGAGGATTGAGGAGAGGAAGAGGTACGAGATGCCGTGAGGAGAGATGGAGGGAGGGGAGAGGATCGAGGCGGGTCGGAGGGTGGGGTGGGCTGCGGTCAAGGCCGTCAGTTGGGGGACAACGCGAAGAGACGGAGAACGCACTGCGAAGCTGGGAAGCGCCCCAGAGGTAGACGAGGTGCTGGTGGTCGTCCAGTCCCCACACGCCCTTGCTCCCCGCCGGCTCCAGCTTGAACACCTTTTGGAGCTTGCGCACGACGTCGAGGTACGCGACAAAGACGCGCGTAACCATCGCCTGCTCGTCGGTGGGCGTGAGAACGCCAACGAGGCGGAGGACGAGGAGGTAGGCGAGGAAGGAGAGCTCGTGACCCGTCCCGTAGTCGAGTCGCGCTGCCGAGCCGAACGACGTGCGGAAGTGGTGGCAGAGCTCGGGGAGGATGGGGTACTGCTCTTCAGCGAGGATCTCCTTTTGAAAGTCTTCCTCGTTCTGCGTAGGCGCGCGTGTTAGTACGCGGCTGGGCTAGGGAGCGGGAGGGAGCGCACCTCCTCCATGACGGCGATCCAGTCCCTGAACGCCTTGTTCCCAAACCTCTGGGGGCTAGTCTGCAGCGGTACGTCATCCACCCACTCCGCCATCTTCTTCAGGAACGACACGAGCGCGGTCACCACCTGCAAGCGCCACTCGAGAGTCAGCTGCCCGCCTCCTCCCTCCTCCTCCCCCCACAGCGATGACGACGTACTGGACTCTCGAGGCACGCATCCTCGACCTTCTTCTCCTCGACGGCAATGCTGAGGCGCTGTATGAGGGTCTCGATGTACGAGTAGGCTTTGCTAGAGAGCCAGGCGGGGATGTCCTCGTCCGTAAAGATCTTGCGGACGGGCGGCGAGCAGTGAGACAAGTCGGTGAGGAGGGGCAGTTCTGGGGGTGATGAGGGCGTGGCAGAGGCGTCGCTGGTGGCGGTCGACATGGTCGTAGGAGCGCAAGAGCCGTCCCGCGGTGCCGAATTGACTTGGCTTCGACACGGGGAGGGCACGAAGCGTTCGGAAGTCGCTCCAGTTTCTCGAGCTTCTCTGTGCCAGCCTGACTGGAAAGAAGAGAAGAGCCTGTTGAAGAAAAGGAATCCTATCGAACCAGGCGAATCCAGGTTATATAAACCCCGCGGACCGTCGAAGAGATCGCTGTCCCGGAGCTCCATCTCGTTGTTCTCAGCAGGCCGTGACGACGACAAGGTACTGATCCAACTGCATTCCCAACTCCTCGACTCGGTAAACCAACTCCCAAAGCCCCCGCAGAAAGCAATTGACCTCATTCCCCCCACGAGCGCATCCATCGCCTGCTCCACCTCCCTCAAGTTCCCGGCCCCACAAGTACCGTCCGCGATATGCTGCGACAGCGCCCCGAACGTCCTCGTTCCCTTCCCGCAGTCGCCATTTGGACAGTGGTACATGTTGTCGCCCAAAGAGGTGTGCACCGGGCTTGCGAGATGCTGGTTGAGGCTCGCCAGGTTCTTGAAGTCGCGCGGGCACATCGGGCACTCGAATACGCCAGTCGAGGGGTTCCAGGCTTGATTCGTAGCGGTGTAGGTCGTTGGAGGAGTGCAGGAGGCGGGGCCGATGCGCTTCTGCGTGATGAAGTGGTTCTTGTCCCAGGCGAGGACGTAGTAGTCCAAGTCGCTGCTCGTCATTCCGGAGATGCACGAGTCGGATTCAAAGTGGAGGATGAGGGCGGTGGTGGAGATGAGCTTCTTGGTGCAGCGAAGCATCGGGCAAGGGACGATGGCGGGTTTGTGCTTTGACGAATTGAGGTGCTGCGAACGCGAGGGGATCAGCCAGGCGCTGAGAGGTAAGAACGGAAGACTCACAGCATTCAAGTTCGCCTGACTCTGGAAGGTCTTGCGGCAGGGGTCGCAGTAGAGCTGAGATTGGGGATGAGATTGGCGTGCGTGTTCAGACAAGCCCAGCGCCGACCCGAACACGCTCTTGCAGGACCCGCACGCATGAGATCGTTCTGATGGTGCCACTCAAGCTCCTGCTTGTCGCACTTATCGACGTTGCACAGCGTGCAGAAGCCGTGCCTTGTGCTGTTGACGTAGTGGGAGAGGCGAGCCTGGGCGGAGGAGAACTCCTTGTCGCAGACGGCGGAGTGGTCAGCTCAACCTCTTCTTCCCCCAAGATCCCAGACGCACCTCGGCACCAAACGTGCCTTGAGGAGCAGCGGAGGTGGTCGAACAGCGCAAGCTGAGTCTCGCAGGAGAACTGGCAGTCTCGGCAGTACCAGTCGTTATGCCCTTGATCGTAGTACCAGTTCCCGGGCTTTGGCGCCATCCTGAGCGAGTTGGTTGATCAGGTGCGAGCGGACGGCGAGAGGTAGGAGGAAGAGGAGCTAGTAGGACGTCTTGAGCACTTTCGGGTTGGCTCTTGTCACTCACCCTGCTCTGCCTACGATGTCTTCTGCTCCACGGCCTAAAGAACAGCTCTCCAAAGTTCGCCCTCCCGCTGAGCGACACGAGAGTGAGGACGAGCTCGACAAGTTCCGACGTCTCCCACTCCTCTCCTGCTTCCGCGAGTCCCCTCGACCCTGCGTCAACCAGCGTACGCTCGGCCTCTCGAGCGTCCTAAACCAGCTTACGAACCTGCTCAGAGCTCGTGGATGAGATAGCCGCGATCCGCAAGGCGCGTTTCATCGAGTACGGCAGTGTCCCTCGCGCTCGGTGGAAGGAGGCAAGCGAGCTCACCGCAAACCCAGCCAGCAACCCCAAGGCCATCTCCTACACTCGAGCTACGAGCGACTTGATTGGCTGCCCGCACAAGATTGAATCGGCAGAGGAGGCTCACGCTATTCCGGCCGTCGCGAAGAAGATCAGTCACCTCGTCAGCGAATTCCTCGCTACCGGAAAGATTGAGATTGCTAGTGAGTGGGACGAAGATGCAGTCGGAGCGGGAGCTAATTCTGAGGCACGCAGGGGAGAAGCGGGAGGATCCTGGACTGAAGGCAAAGGCGGAGCTGGTGAAGGTTCATGGGGTCGGTGAGTGGCCTGCTGCTGGAAGCGGCGGCGCCTGAGGTTAACACCCGCTCATTTTTGCAGGGTATACCGCTGCGAACAGGCTCTACAGCGAAGGGATCCGTACACTCGACGACTTGCGAAGACTGGCAAGTATGAACAGGCTTTCGCATACCACGACGACATCAATCTCCCGTGCGTCTTCTTTCTTGCTCCCTCCAAATCCCACTGAGGCAACCGCTGCAGCATGACCCCCGAAGAAGTCGAAAGCGTCTCCGATTTCATTCGACTTCAGCTTGATCGCGTCGAGGAAGGCGCGGATACGGTTCTCTGCGGCGGGTAGGCTGGTCGCCCTTGCTTCCACCGAAGCTTTGCTGCTTCTTTTCCAGCTACCGGCGAGGGGAAACGGGCTCCAACGACGTTGATCTCCTCATCACGTACCCGCACGAAAATGGCAAGGAGCGATTCGTCCTCGACCGACTCGTCAAGCGTCTTCAAGCGAAGGGTGCGTTCTCCTCCCCCATCCCGACTCTCTCCCTTCCCTGCGTCATCTCCTAAGCACCTCCATCGCAGGCCTCATCCCTCCCGGACGAGTCCTCTCCCAAACCAACTGCGCCTCGCTCCGCACGATCGAAGACAACCGCCCCGCCTCGCTCCTCGACTCGCTCGACAAAGCTCTCCTCATCTTCAAGCATCCCGCCAACTCGACGACTCGCCCTAGGGACATCTACCGCCGTGTCGATCTGATCGTGACCTGCTGGAGTTCGCACGGCGCTGCGGTGGTCGGGTGGACGGGGAGCACGCAGTTTTAGCGGAATCTGAGGAAGCATGCGGAGAGCATGTGAGATCTGTTTCTTATCTTCGGATCAGGGAGCGAGCTGATGAGAGCGCAGGGGCCTGAAGTTTGACTCGGGAGTACTGAGGACGCGCTCTTCGAACGAAGTCGTTCCGACGATGATGGAGGAGGACGTCTTTCGCGCTTTGAACCTTCCCTGGATCCGTGAGTTACTCACCTTCCTGCGTTGGAAGAGTGCTAAGGGAGAACGCCCGCAGCTCCCGAACTTCGCAATGCGGATCCTTGAGCGTGTTCCAATCGACTCCTCGCAGTGCGTCTTTTCGCTGCCGACAACGGTGCTGGACTGGACCTCACTGAAAGCTGTCCTTTCTTGCTCGCAGCTGCTCCTTCGCAATACAAAATTTTCCAGCATCCTTGGGGAACTGCTCCTCAAGTTCCTCGTCTGCTTGCGATGCTCGCTCGTCTTCCTCGCCTGCGCCTTAACCACCTGTTCCTGATTTATTTTGTGCATCACGTTGAGCTCTGCTGCTTGCAAAATTGGAGCGCAAGGACGAGCAAGGACCTAGAGCCGAGTCGGCGAAAAGGTGCAGGGTGCGGAAGCGCGCTCGCAGAGACCTCGCTTGTCCTCAGACTCCCCCCTCGACGATTCCCTCCCCTCTCAAGCACTACCCGACAATGCAGCCCTCTCCTCAGGACCCTAAGCCCTCTCCCCCCAAGACGGAGCGCAAGAGCAGCGGTCAGTTCTCCGCGTCGTCGCCTCGCTTCGGCTACCAACCCTTCACGCCCGCAGTCTCGTCCTTCCTCCACAAGGCCAAGGACTTTGCTCACGACCTTACGCACAAGGAGAAGAGGAAGAGCGGAGATCACCCGGCGCAGAAGGGACAGGGCGAGCAGGTTGCGAGGCACGACGAGCCGGCGGTTCAGGGTGCGGGACGCGATGGGTTTGGGAAGAACCAGTATGAGACTGGAAAGCATGAGGGGAGGGAACCTATGTGAGTTTGTTTGGGAGGGAGCGAGGAGGGTGCGAGCTGATGGGAGTTGTGGGCGGGCAGGGGAGGGTCGTCGACGATTTCGGAGAGGAGGGAGGAATCGAAGCCTGCCGAGGGAGGGTGAGGAGCATCTCAAACAAACGTAGAGAAGGAGCTAACCCAGCTTCGTCGTCGCAGGTACGTCCCCTCCGAGCAGACGACGACGACTGGAGCCGTCGGTGGGGTCCACGAAGCGTGCGTCCTCGCTCTTGTTTCCACTTGATC
Source organism: Glaciozyma martinii (assembly GCA_025758715.1). Classification (NCBI taxonomy): domain Eukaryota; kingdom Fungi; phylum Basidiomycota; class Microbotryomycetes; order Kriegeriales; family Camptobasidiaceae; genus Glaciozyma; species Glaciozyma martinii. The sequence goes on along the minus strand of JANGFH010000838.1, from coordinate 11,467 downwards.
GCTCGATGATGAATCTTTCCCAGCAGACCTACCACCGCCACTTCGACCGAGAATGGAACCGCTCCTTCCACCACGGATAACCCCGAACAAGGCTTCGCGTCGCAGGTCAACAAGAAGCTCGATTCCAAGTTTGGCGAAGGGACTGGCGGGGAGCCTGCTTCTACGTCTGGATTCGGTGGATCCGAGTGCGTTACTCCATGTGTTCCTAAGAAGCTCGCTAATGACTTTTCGCAGGAACGTCGGCAGCGAGCAAGGCACCGAGGGAGTTGAGCCGTACCGCGTCGAGCCGGAGTGCGTTTCTTGCTCCCTTTTCGTCGTTGCGTGCTGACGATCAATGCAGGCTCGGAGAAGAGGGCGGCGTCGAGACGGGAGGAGTGGACATCCCCTCCGCTGCTCAGGCTTCGGCTCACGGTGGGACTGGGTTTAGCCCGTGAGGGAATATTCTTGGGAGGGACACATTTCGTAGCTTGCTTTGGGTTCGTTCAGTTGGAAAAACAGAGGATTTAGGAGGAGGAGAGAAAAGGGGCTCGAGTCGAAAGCCCTTGGCCGACGTTCGCGGAGGGCTCCCTCTAACGCCAGACGACGACGACGACGAGCTCTCTCTTCTCTCTACACCTACGCCCCAGCCTAGGGCGACCCAGCAGAATGTCCACCGACTTCCCAGCCGACGAATCCAACCCTTTCAGCGAAGAAGGCTTCGATTCACCCTCCGCGTCGTTCGTCCTCAGCGATCCCGCCTCCGTCCCTCTCCCCGATTCGCACTACCCCACCGGGGAGGAACAGCAGGAGAACGCCGCCAAGCAGGCGCAGGCTGAGACGGAGAAGGAGCGCGGGGAGAAGCAGAGGAGGGTATCGGTTGAGTCGGAGAGGCCGGCGAGGGATGCGATCCAGGTGAGTTGGGGAGAGGGTTGAGCTGCTTGGTCTGGATGGGGGAGGTTCTGGGAGACCGAGGGGAGTAGATAATGGTGCTGGCGGTCTCTGGGCGAGAGGACGGCCTGGTGGCAGCATTGTCCGTGCTCTCACTCGCTCGCAGCTGTGCCTAATCGCCCTCAGAGTTGTGGAAGGTCGGAGCGGCCTCGTTGGTTGAGATTCGTGCGGCTCCTTGGGTGTACTCTTCTATCTGGGAAGAGGGCTCCTGTGGTCGCCGTTTCGAACACCCTCCTCACGAGGAACTGTTCGAGGATGACGCATACGCTCAGTTGGGCGGGAGGTACTCTCCTCTTTCCTTGTCCATGCAGGCGGAAAGGCCAGGAACCACGTTGTTCAGAACGTGAAGGAGCTGGGGTCAGGACTGCTCACTGTCCTCCTGCTTTCCTCGCCTGCGCAGGTCGCGACGCAGCACTCGCAACACAGCTCTCCCTCTCACAACACGCACTTACTGTCTCTATCTCTTGACCAGATTGTCGACGCACTCAAGACTAGCGAAGGTGCCAGCGCAAGCTACATCGTCTACTGCATCCGATTCGAGGTTCGCCCCCTCGTTCGCAGCTCCCTCCTGTCCCACTAAGCTCCTCCCACAGAACCAAGAAGCCCGCCGACGGTACTCGGACTTTTACTCCCTCCGCCAAGCCCTCTGTTCCCTCCACCCCTGCTACATCGTCCCCCCACTCCCGCCCAAGAACTCTCTCTCCTCATACGCCATCGCCGGCGGCAACCCCTCGAAAGCCAAGGAGGACGCCGCGCTCGTCAGTCGTCGTCGACGGATGCTAAGCGTCTTCCTCAACCGCGTCCTGGGCCACAAAGTCCTCGGCGTCGATCGGACTTTCAGGCGATTCCTCGAGCCCGGAGTCCCCTGGTCCGAAGTCCTCCACTCCCCACCCGTCACTCTCGTACCGAAGAACCCTCTACGCGCCCCCGCCTCCGACCCCACTTCCTCCGCCCTCGGCGCACTATTCGCCTCACTCCCTCTCCCCGCCTCCTCTGCACCACTGCAGAACCCCGACCAGAGGTTCCTCGACAGCGAAGCGTTTACGCAAAAGTTCTCGAGTCACCTCAGTGGGTCGTTGGAGAAGGTTAATCGGAGGTTGATGAAGAGGTGGACCGAGGCGGCGAGCGATTGGGGAGAGATGGGTGGTGGCATGAATGGGTTTGCGTTGAGGATGGGAGAGGAGGGGAATGGGGGACTGGAGGAGGCGACGGAGAAAGTGGGGATGGCGGTCGATGGGGGTTACACGAGTACGAATGCGATGGTGCGTTTCGGTCTCTCTTCTCGGTCCTGGAGACAAGGCTAACGATGATCGCAGCTCCAAGCCTGGGAACGAACCTTCACCGAACCTCTCGCCGAATACACCCAATTCAGCGCCATCATCAAGTCCCTCCTTAAGTACCGACACATGAAGCACCTCCAGTACGAGATGACGCGCGAGCTGCTCGAATCCAAGCGCGCCGTCCTCGAGGAACTGGAGCGGAGCGAACTCGAGGCGCAGAGGCTCGAGAAGGCGCTCGAGCGCGTTAGGATCGTTGGAGAAGATGGTGGGACGGAGAGGGCTATTGTTGAGCCCATCGCGCCGGTTGCGCCGGTCGTTAGGAGGAGCGGGGGAGGGCTGTTGGGGGCGTTGAGTCATACGTTCCATGGGATCGTCGATGTGGACCCCGAGTCGACGAGGAGGAACTCGATTGGCAAGACAAGGGAGTCGATCAATGAGGTGCGCTCTCCTTTCTCTTGCGTTCGTCGTCGTCGAACGAACCTGATGCCCGGTGGAATCAGCTCGATGAGGCACTCAAGGCCCTCACTGCCGACCTCAAGTTCGCCTCGCAGACGATTCAGGCCGACCTCGATCGGTTCCAGCGGCAGAAGGTCGCCGACATCAAGGAGATGTGCCTCGATTTCGCAAAGTTCCAGCGCGAGTGGGCTGCGAAGGTGCGCTTTCGTTTCTTTCTTTCGCGCATGGGAAGGGGAACTGATGGGTTCTTCTTGGGCAGAACTTGGCGCTGTGGGAGGAGGCGAAGGCAGCTATCGAGGCGATTGAGACGGACTAGGGCGCAGGGGAGGTTTGGACGGGGTTGGCGGGTTGTAGAGCAGGGAGACTGAGTACTTTGTAATTCGCTCAACAGAGCTCTCGTTAAGCACTCTCGGGTTCCGCACGAGCAGTACCGAACAACTGCACGCCATAAAATAACAACAAGATCCATTCCTCGAGCATCCCCCAGCCAGCTCCTCACCCCGCTCCTGGCCTCCCCTCCTCCATCCCTCGTATCCGCCCACTCGCATCCACCTCTCCCGTTCCTGACGTCCTTAGCTCCCTCCACACTGCTCGTAACCGGATGTTGAGGATCGGTTGCGCCAGAGGGTCGGCAGGAGGGAGGGAGGACGAAGGGGGTTTGGGCTCTGCGAACGGGGGTTAGCTGAGCAACACGAACGGAGTGGGGGGGGGGGGGGGAGAGAAGGTACCTTCCGAGTCGGAATCCAAGTTTTCCCACCGCTCATCTTCGCCCAATAAGGCGCTGTACCCCACTCCATCGGGAGAGTGCGAGGTACTCTCCCCGTACGCGATGAGGACGAGGACGAACTGGAGCGCCGCTATCACTCCGTCCAGCAGTAGCAGATGACCTCTACTCGGCGTGTGCCCTGGATCCTAATCAGCTTCCCTCTCCACCAGAGAACGACGCGAGGACTCACCCTGCCCTACGAAATCGAGCAGTAGCCCCCTCCCCGCCCAGCCCCTCCCCTTGGTCCCTCGGCTCCCGTCTATCGCATGTACGAGCACGTTCCCAGCGTTCAGGACTGCCCAGGCGGCGAGGAAGAACCGTAACGGTCGGCCTGGGTGGACGTGGCGCGGGGAAGCGAATTGGACTTGGGAGGCAAGGCGGAGGATGAGGGTTAGGACTACGGCAAAGGCGTTAGTGTGGGACGTTGGGAGAGCGTGGAGGACGTACGGTGGGAGGGGGAGAGGAGGTAGGAGAGGACGAAGAGGGCGTAGAGAGTGTGGTCGAGTGAGTGGAGGAGCTCGAGCCTGTGGTATGGCGGGGGCGGGGGAGACAGGATGGGAAGAGTAAAGCGGCCGGCGCTGGGTCGCTGGATCTCAAGGAGGAGTCTTGGAGTCGGAGTGTGGAGGAGGGCAAGCAGCGACGCCCCTCGGCCTGAGGGAAGTCGGCTGTTCAACTGGGCCATGGGCAGAGTGCTCTCTTCCTCTCACCACAACCCCAACCGCCGAGTACCACCCACTACGAGATGAGCAAGGCCTTCGCCCCGCCCAAGCTCTTACCACTCCCCTTCCAGCTGGAAGCAGCCACTCCGACAGCCTCCACCTCGCGTCTCTCCCCTTCCCCGCCAAAAAAGCGACGCGTCGAGGAACTAAGAGGACGCAAGGCGGCGTCGCCGTGGGTTACTAGGACTGCTAGGTGAGTTGGCGTGGAATTGGCGACGGAGAGGGAGGAGAGGTGGGCGTTGGCGCCACGCTCTCTGCTGTCGCGGGAGGATACAGGCTTGCTGCCCGCGCTCTGAATCCCAGCCTGCTAAGCACGAAGACCACCTCGAGCTAAAACACTCACTCTCCCCAGCCCGCGCTCCCGTTCACTCTCCGTCTCGCCTTCCAAAACCCCCCTCGACCCAGACGCCGTCCACCTCGCCTCGCGGCAAGAGTCCGCCCTCGACCTGCGGCACGCCTGGGACTCGATATTCCAGCGACACGGCTCTGTCGCCCCTAACTCCGCGCACAGCAGTGGGACGCGCGCGCTGCCAGTGGACGAGGACGACATTATCGACCTGGGGACAATGGAGGTCGTGGTGGATCGCGGGGTGCTGAGGAACTCGCGCCCGGGGAGCTTTGCGATTGGAAGGTTCTCTCTTCCGGGGAGCAGAGCACGAAGAGGGAAAGAGGAGGACGAGGGGGATCGAGCGCCTTGGGAGGAGGGCGAGGAGAGCGAGGAGGACGTGATGGGCTGCTGGGGGGATAGGGAGGGTCAGCCGAGCGTGCAGTTTCGCGAGGAGAGACGGAGGCAGAGGGAGGAGGAGAGGGATCTGAAGGAGTTTTTGGAGGAGAACAGGAGGGTCGAGGGAGCGCCTGCGGAGGAGAGCGGAAGCGACGACGACGACGAGGTCGCGAGCAGGGGGAACGAACTGCTCGAGGTTCAGGAGGAGGACGAGGCGCACAAGTCGAGCGACGACGACGAGATGACTATCGGACCCTCGCCACCGAAACGCAGCGCCGTCGCAGCTCCAGTTTCTCCTCCTCGCTCCCGCTCCCCTCCCTCTCAACGCAATCCTCCGTCGACCACCAAGTCCCTCCGCGCCGCCGTAACCTCTCTCGGCCTATCGACTTCCCCGCCCAAACCCTCCTCGTCCCCTCTCAAACGACGCGCCTCTCTAGTCCGCCGACCCCCCTCCCCTCCCCATCGCGCAACTCCCAAATCCTCCTTCTCCCTCATCATCCCCACGCGCCGCAGCATTCGCGCAGTATCCGCCTTCCCCCTCTCCTCCCCCTCCTCTCTCCCGCTGTCGTCCCCGACGAAGAAACCACCTTCGCCACTATGGAACCCTGCGTTCCCTTCGCATCGCCAACTCGTCACGGCGGACAACCTCGATGTCGATACTGCGGACCTCTTGGGACCAGAGGAGATGTCATTCGAGATGCTCGAGCGGCTACTCGACGCTTCGGATTCGGAGGATCGTCGAGACGGGGTGGAGTCGGAGGAGGTGGTGGAGAAGGGAGGAGTGGAGGTGGGGACGGGGTTGAGTACGCCGCCTGTGTCGAAGCGGAGTTTGGCGGTGCGGGTGGATCGGAAGGGGAAGGGGAGGGAGGTGGTTGAAGAGGAGAGCGAGGACGAGCTCGACAGCCTTTCGCCTGCGAAGTCGGCCGCCTCCTCTCCCTCGAAACGCCTTCCCTCTCCCGCCAAGCCTGTCTCTTCACCCAAACGCGCTTCCTCCCCTGCCAAGCGCGCTTCCTCCCCCATCAAACGCGCCTCGTCGCCCGCCAAACCCTCCCTCACGACCCGCTCCTCCTCCCCCATCAAATTCTCCTCCCCCGCCAAATCTCCCCTCCCCTCTACTAGGCTCTTCCCGCGCATCTCCCCCGAGCTGGGTCTGCCAATGACGCCTCCGCCTTCGCGAGGGTATTCGAGGGGTGAGGAGGCGAGGAGGAAGGATGGTGCGAGAGAGGGGTTGAGGAGTGCGGGGAGTGACGAGGCGCTGGATAGGGTGGAAGGGGGGAGGAGAGGGGGGAGGGGGGAGGAGAGTGAGGATGAGCTTATGTTGCGGTAGAGGGTCGGAATCGAGTGGTGGTTCAGAAGGGAGTCGAGGGACGTTCTTCGCTCTGCTTCTCCTCTTCGCAGCAAGCGCTTGAGTACTCTCGTTCTTTAATTCTTGCAACCAGCAACTCTGCCGCAGCCGCACCGAAAGCGCATCCACCTTCGCAACCCTCCCTATCCTCGAATTGTTCGAATCCTCATACGCCTGCCAGCCCTTGGTCACCCTCCAGTTCTTCTCCTACGCAACCTCCCCCGCAGCACCTCCGCTTGGCAGCCCGCTACGTCGCCAAAGACCTCGCAAGCGACGAACGACGGTCAAAGGGCGTTCTCCAGCGCGAGGTGGCGAGGGTGGGCAAGTCGAGATGGGGCGAGGCGGTAGGATTTTGGGAGAGGAACGGTGGGGAAGGGAAGGGGAGCACGTCCGAACCAGGGAGCTCCAAAAGGGGAGAGCGGGGGAGAATCAAGCAAGAGCAGAGGTCCGAGTCTTTTTCGAGCAGAACACGACTCCCTCGCAGCGGCAACGAACAGTAAGAACAGCAATGCATTCCACTCGTCTCCAGGTCCACTGCACTCCACCCTCGAGCTCCTGCGCTCCTCCAGGAAAAATTGTCCAAGTCAGCTCCCACCCCTCCTCCGTGTCCAGCGTCGTCGGCCCGTTCCAGCTGCCAGTAGTCGCTCAAGCCCAGCTGGTCCCCTCCTCCCTGTCCACCAAGACCCAAGCGTCGACCGATCCCAACCAAAAAGCGCCAGTCGACGATGAAGGCTGTAACGTCCCTTTTAGTGCTTAAACCTCCATCTCGCAGTGCGATATGAGTTCCAAGAGTGGAAGAGCGTTCCTCACCCAGATCGCCACACCTTGTCAGGAGGACGACCTGAGCGTGTGAGGCTGGTCTCGACACTGCGTTCGTTAAAAGCCCGGCTGTGAGATCCTCACGACGACCCGTTTCAAGTGGTCGAAGGAGGAGTGTGCCCTATGTCGCCCGTGTTACCACGGACGACGGTACGCAGAGGGCTTTGGCATTGAGTGCTTGGAAGAAGAAGAAGAGGCGACGGCGCGAAAACTCTCTTTGAGCACTTTCGCGCGCTCCAAGTCCTCCTGCTCTCCTCCTCTTTGGGCCCTCCCTCCCTCTTGCCTCCACCCCTTTCCCAGCCATGTCGTCCTCGAGGCCGGCACGAACACCACGCTCGACAGCAATCCCAGTCCCGTCCGCCCCAGCCACGCGCTCGCGGAAGCCCCCCGTCGCGGTAGAAGCTCCCACAACAACATCGCGCAAGGCCACCTGGAACGGCAGCACCACCGAAGCAGCTCCCGCCAAGGCCACTCGTACTGCCACCAAGTCGGCCGTCAAGCCGCTTTGGGGCTCCAGCAAGGCCAACATCGAACAGGACTCGACCCCCGCTCGGACTCACAACAACGCGAACGCGCGCAAGCTCCCCACGGCGCCGCCGAGCGCAAAGGCTCCTGCAGTCGCTGCTGAGCCGACGTGGACTGGTGCTGGAGATATGGAGAGCGGAACGAGGACGGCGGTGGCATTCGAGAAGCGTGGAGTGGATGGCTACGACCCAACTCGCGAGCCGATTCACGTACGTTCCCCTGCGTTTGCGAGGGACCACTAGCTGATGCATGTTGTGCAGGCGTACCTTCGGATTCATCCTCCTCCTGCCAACGCGCTTTCCGCCGCCAACTACTTCCAGGTCCTCAGCCCCAGCGAAGTGCTCATGGTTCCTCCCGTGGTGCGTCCTCTCCCCGTTCTCTCTCCCTCAACCCCTCCTGACCGAAATCGCAGGACCACCGCCACAACCCCACCTCCTCGTCCTCCTTCTTCAGCAACCCCCTCCTTCGTTCCACCCTCCCCTCCGACCCTCAGTCCCTCGGCACCGTCTACAAGTTCACGCGCGTCTTCTCCCCCTCCGCCCTTCCTGCCACCGATTCCCAGGCGTCCTTCTTTCGCGAGACGACCCTTCCCCTCGTGCACGACTTTCTCGCTGGACAGAACTGCCTCCTTTACGCGTACGGCACGTCGGGGAGCGGCAAGACGCACACGGTGCAGGGTGGCGAGGGGGAGATGGCAGGGTTGCTGCCGAGGGTCATGGATGTCGTGTGGAGGAGCTTGGAGGGAAAGGAGAGCAAGAGCCTCGTGAGTCGGTATGGTGCCCTTTCCTCGCGCGCTCGCTGACGATTTGAGTTAGTTGCGTCCCTCGAGGCTCGCAGGAGTCGAGTTGACTCCGCCGCTGATGAGGGTTCCGGCGGATGGGAGGCGAGCTCCTATGAGCTCGACGCCAACGAGGGGAGCGACGGGACTTGGCATTCAGCAAGCGTCGCTGGACGAGATCCTGAGGAAGTCGTTCGCGCAGAACGACTCTGCCGACGTCCCTGACGGTTCGCTCTACCCTTTCTCTCCTTGCGCACGTTAGCTAACTTTGATCAAAAGCCGTTCCCGTCGACGACGCCTACGAGTACTCCGTTTGGGTCTCTTGTGCGTTCCTTTCTCTGCGCACCTCCAGCATCTTCATCTGACCAAGCTCCGCAGACGCGGAAATCTACAATGAGAAGATCTACGACCTGCTCGAGTCCCCTCTTCCCTCCCCGCCGACCTCTGCCTCCTCCCAGACCTCGTCCGTCTTCCACGCTGGACTCGGACTACTCGGCGTCGGTGGCATCAAGGCCAAGCTCAACAAGAGCTTCCAGACGGTCAAGAGGACTGCGTTGAGCCTCAAGCACGACACGAACGCTGGCAACAAGTACGTGGCGGGGATGCGCGAGATTCGCGTTCATAGTGCTGCCGTTCGTCCCTTCCGTCTGCGCTTCCTGGAACGTAACTGATGCAGCCATGCACGCAGGAAGCACGAGCGGTCCTCGACAAGGGACAATCTCACCGTCGCGTCTTCTCCACTCTCGCCAACCGCGCTTCCTCCCGCTCCCACTCGATCTTCACCATCAAGATCATTCGGATCCGCAAGGGCGCCGATCCCGAGGACGCTGCTTCGGCGACGACGAGCAGGTTCAGCATCGTTGATTTGGCGGGGAGCGAGAGGCTCGTCAATACTGGAGCTTCGGGTGCGTGCCCTCCGTTCGTGTGCGACGAGTGCGAGCTGATGCGGCGTGTGCGACCAGGCGATCGGCTCAAGGAAGCTGGCAACATCAACACCTCGCTCATGGCCCTCGGGCAGTGCATGGAGGTCCTCCGCAAGAACCAGGAGCTCGAGAAGGGCCGCAAGGTGCGCTCCTCCCTCGCTCCTCCTCCTCCCTACTGACGGCCTACCCTCCACAGCCCGCCATCGTCCCCTTCCGCCACTCGAAGCTCACCGAGCTCTTCCAGTCATTTTTCGTCGGCGACGGCAAGGTCGTCATGATCGTCAACGTCAACCCTTTTGAGACGGGCTTCGACGAGAACTCGCATGTCATGAGGTTCTCCGCCGTCGCCAAGGGGCTCATGACGATCAAGAACAACGTGCCTGTTCCTGTGCTGGCTGCGCCTGTGGCGCCGGTCGTCAAGCAGCCGAAATTGGTTAGGCTCTCGATGATTGATGGAGGGGAGGAGGAGGACGTTCTTTACGAGGGTGCGTAGGTTTCTCCGGCCGTGGCGGAACTTTCGTTGATTTCTTCTCGCTGGTGCAGAGGAGGATGCCGAGGCGGAGGACGACGACGACGAGGACGAGTTTGTCAAGGCTTTGCTCGAGGCGCTCAGCGAGATGAGGACGGCCGTAAGCCTTCTTTCGCTTCTCGATCTCCTCCCTCTCCTACTGACGAAGGTCTTTGCAGTTATTCCAAGCTCAGATGCAGGTCGTCATCGTCGAATCCCAGACCAAGTCTCGCGTCGCGCAAGAGTACGAAGCCAAGCTTCTCGCCATGGAGCGACACTACCAGGACCGACTTCGTGAGGAGGTCCGCCCGCTCTTTCCCACCCCCACCGAGCCTCGCTGACCCTCTCCGCAGGCTCACGAAGCGGAACGCAAGCTCGACGCCAAGCTCGACATCCTCACTCGCTTGCACGCGGCTCGTGCGCAGCCGACGACGCCTTCGACGGTGTACGACGATTCGGACGTGGAGGAGGAGGAGGGAGAGGAGAGTGAGGAGGAGGTTGAGAGGCTTTTGCTGGAGGGGGAGGAGGAGGAGGGGGAGTCGCTCGTTGAGGCGTCTTTGACGCTCGAGGTGAGTGAGGGTCGTTCGAGGAGAAGGGACGGTGCTGATTCCTTTGCGCAGATGGAGGATTCGCCTGCCGCACTGGCCGCCGTGCGAACGAGTGACCGCGCTGTGCCTGGCGACGTCGACTCGCCCCTCCCAGCGCCAAAGACGGTCGTCCCTATGCTCGGTGCCGACCTCGAGGAGGAAGACGAGGACGAGAGCGATTCCGAGGAGGAGAACGACGAGGGGCTTTCGGAGGAGTTTGAAGTCCCGCTCAAGGGAGAGTCGTCGATGGAGGAGGCGGAATCGGACAATTACGTCGAGGAGGACGACGAGGCTTCCGAGGACGACTACGCGCCTGCTCCGACCGCTGGACGCAAGTCTCGAGGATCCGCCGCGTCGACCAAGGCGTCCGCGACCAAGGCCAGGGGGAAGAAGGTCGTCCCTGCGAGCTCGGAGTACGACGTTAGCGTTGAGATCCAGTCCAAGCCGAAGAAGAAGGTCGTGCGCGCGTCGGTCGAGGAGGAGGAGGAGATTGCGCTCGACAAGTCGATCGTCATCCGTCCCGGAGCGAGCAAGAAGCCAAAGAGGTTCGTTCCACTTTCGTTTGGTGATCAGCGGGGGGGTCGAGATGCTGATACTCTCTCTCGCTCTCGCAGGAAGCTCGGTGGACACAAGATCAAGGACGTTGAAGACCTCGATCAAATCACCGATACCTTCTCGCCCGTCGTCACGACCAGCAAGCCTCTCACCAAGTCGGCGAGCATCCGGTCGCTCAACAGGCGTTGAACGTTCGCGCTGCCCCCCTTCCCTTCCTACCTACCTTCGCTTTTCGCATCCCCCCTCTTTCCCTCTTGATCTGTATCGTAATTACCAGCAATGCATTCCCCATCGTTGCTCATTCCAGAACCAGCGTTTTCGGCTCGAGAAAGAGCTGCTCCGTCCCATCTCCCTCTGCTCATTCTTCCTCTCCCAATCCCTCTCGCTCACCACCCCAACGCAAAGTGTATAAAAATCCCCCCCTCGTCGGCTACAATTTTTGGTTCAACTCCCGCACCCCTAATAAAGCCCTACTCCTCCTTCCCAACCCCAACAAACCTAACCGCCCTATCCAACCCAGCGACCACGACCTCCCCCCCCCCCCACCCCACCCCC
>JANGFH010000836.1:0-11310 GCA_025758715.1 Glaciozyma martinii | reverse complement strand
GGTGGGAGGGGTGGGGGGGGTGGGAGGGGTGGGAGGGGTGGGAGGGGTGGAGAGGAGTGGTGGCGAATGAGGGAGAGCGAGTTGGAGATGTCGAAAGGGGGTGGAATCCAGTCGAGCTTCGTCCTACGAAACAAACCCTCATCAGTCCCGCACAAGCTCCGAGAGCGAAAAGAGGGCTCACCTAATGCTCGTAATCCTTCCTCGCCGTCCTCAATCCCTCAACCTGCTGCAAAAGCTGATACAACCCCACGACGTCCTTCGGCACCTCGAGCCTCTCGGAATGCTCCCTCCCAAACGCCAGAGCCCGATCCACCTCGCTCTTGACTCCCTCGCGATACTCCTCGCTCGTCCCCTCCCCGTCCTCATCCTCGTGCTGCCGGAAGGCCACCCGATCCTCGTCGTAGAAATCGGGTTCAAGCGTCGACGCACGGCTCACTGAGTTGAGGTGATTGACGTCGATGCCGAGGAGAGTGCAGGTCGCGACGAGGGGCTGAAGCCGGTCGGCGTCGCCTTGGAGGGCGAGGCGATGGAGAGTGGAGACGTGAGAGTGGAGGAAGGTGGAGAGCTGCTCAACAGCCTGAGAAGATGGGCAATCCGATTTGAGAGTGAGGGAGGTGAGAGGGGAGTCGGGGGGGATGTTGACGAGGAATTTGGCGAAGCGAGTGTTGTAGGTGCGGAGGGTGAGAGTCGAGAGCTTTGGAAAGGCTGATGCAGGGTTGGGGTCCGCTGGAGAGAAGAGGGAGGAGTCGATGCCACTGTAATCTCCCGCGTCGATCTTGAGGTGCTCGAGCGAGTCGGAAAAGGCGTGAAGAAACGCCAGGTCGGACGCGCGGAACATGTTGACGTTCCAGGTGATGCGAGTGAGGGGCGACTTCCAGTCTCGAAGTGCTGACCAGCCGTCGATAACTGTAGGTGGCGCTGGCTGGTTCCGGAGGAGTTTGAGGGGCCTGAGGAAGTGAAGGGAGAGGTGGCGGAGGAGGGTGCAGGCGGCAAGAGTGTCGCGAAGGTCGTCCGATCCCGAAGAAGGGATGTTCGACAAGCTGAAGAGCTCGAGCGACTGTGCTTTCGCGTAGAGGGGCTCCGCCGCCGCCAACCGCGCGTACGAGAACCCTCGGATCTTGATGTCGGAGACGTGCAGCTTCGCCAAGCGACCCTCAAAGTAGGTGGCGTCGGCGTCTTCGTCGCAGTAGACGTCGGCCACGCACTTGCCGAATGTCGCGGAGGTGAGGTTGGTGAGATCTGGGAGGATGGCAAGGGTGCGAGAGATCTCGAGCTCGCGCGTCTTGAGAGGATCTGCGCGTCGTCCAGGGCCGTCGACGAATTCGACCGAAGTAAAGAGTCCAGCTCGACGAGGAAGGACGTGCTTCTGGAAGACGCGGTGCCGCACCCGACTCGACTTGAGGTGCTGAGTTGTCCCCATCGACTCCCTCTCCCTGAACTCGACACGAACTGCTGGCTCACCTTGAACAGGTACGGCGCAGCAAGCGAGTTGAACTCCCAATCAACCTGGAACATCGCAGAGACTCCGAATCCGCCCCAGTACGCCTTCCTGCTCGTCCCAGGGTAGTCTCCGCTGGCAGAGTCGTCGTCGCTCTCGTCGTCGTCGTCCGAATCCACTCGGACCTCCTTGGGCTTCTTGGGAAGAGGCGATCGCCTTGCTCGCGCTTGGTCTTGGAGGTGGACCTGCTTTAGGATGAGAGCCTTGACTTCGCGTGGGAGGATCGAGAGAGAGGTTCGAGGAGGGGAGTGCCCTCCCTGACTGTTTGAAGCCAGTGGCATCCAGCGGACTCTTGCCATGGTGAACGAGTGAGCTCGCAAGTCGCGGAGAGCTTTCCGAGCCGTTCGAGGTGAGAGCGGGAGGAAGAGAGTCGACCACGCCGTCGTTTGATCTCTGCCACTTCCCCCTCGTTCGACTTCCCTCCCAGACGTTGACTGTAGCTATCTAGAGTCGGCGCACTCGCCATGGAGGCCTCCACCAGCGCGTCAAGCGATTCGACTACGGCCCTCCACCTCCTCGAGCTCGACTTCCCTCTCGAGGACCTCACCCAGCTCAGCTCAACGCAGCTCGCCCTCACCCAATACAACTTTGACTCGACTCCAGCCGTCACCGCCAACGCCCGAGCTCTTTGGTGGAGGCGGAGAGCAGCAGCGAACGAGGGCAGTCGGAGGACCCAAACCGCCTCGACCAGCGCCTTCCCGATCCCTGCCAGCGGAGGACAGGGCTCCGAGGTCGACGAGGTTGTGCTCAAGAGCTTCTGGGACGACATGGAGAAGACGCTGGCGACTCGCATCGGATCACCCACCTCGACCCTTCCCACGCGTCCCCACTCCCTCCCCAGTCGTCCTCCTCGTCCACGCGTCGATCCCGTCTTCCAGCCCCTCGTCGACGTCCTGGAAGAGTCTGCCCGAGCGGGAGTACTACGGCCGCTCAAGTCAGGAGTCGGAAGCACCTTCAAGCAGCGTTATCCCCACGCGTACCGCGACGCTGGCGTGAGCACGTTTGCTGCGTACGCTCAGAGGGCCTACGACCGTGGCGTTTGCGACCAAGGGCATGGAGAAGTCGCCGGGCGAGACTGGATCTCTCTTCCTCAGATTGTACGTCGACCTCCGACCTTCGTGCGCTGTCCCCAGCTGACGTTGCGACCCCGCCTCAGCCCCAACCTCCCTTGCCGAATGTCATCGTTTCGCTCGGCAAGCACACGTTTGCTCCGCAGCAGCCTCCCCCGACTGCCTCCTCTCAGTTCCGACCTCTCCTCGACTTCCTAGCCTCGCGCCACGCGAAGGGCGAGTCTCATCCGCTTCGATCTCAAGTCGGCGCTGGCCTCAAGCTCGCCTACCCAAACTTGTACCGCGACATCGGCTTCGAGTCGTTCAAGGAGCTGGCGTATGCGGCGAAGGATCAGGGACTCGTCCTCCTCGGGAAAGGCAACTCGGACGGGAAGGACTGGATCGCGCTGGACGAGACCGCCGAGACAGAGGACGTGAGTGTACTCGCATTGGGGTTCGGCGACGCACTGGTGCTAAACTGTTTTCGCCAACCAGGAGTTCGAATTCCCTTCTCTTCCGGTGCTCAACTCGGAATCGCGACGGCCGACCCCGCCTCCTCGTCTCCCCACACCTCCAGCAACTCGTGCAACTCCCCAGGACGACTTCCACTCTTCCGACCTCTCCTTCTCTCTCTCAGACCTCAACGCGCTCACCTCAGCCCAACTCGTTCTCGTTCAGTTCCACGAAGATGTTCAAGTGGGCAAGGACAGCCCGCTGAACGCCGAGGCCGAAACAATCTTCTGGACGCGCCGCTCGCGGGACTGGGAACGGAGGATCGTCAAGGAACCAGCGGTCGTGGCACCTGCTGCTGCAGCTGTTGCCCCAGCAACAAGCTCAAGGCGTCCAGCTTCGCCTCCGCCGGCTGAACCTCGTGCACCTCCTCCTCACGCGCCAGTCTACCCGAACCAACCTCCCATCATCTACCCAAATCTACCCGCCCCGAAATATCCCGACGAGCGCTACCGACGACCCTCCTCTCCCCGCCGGCAATCTCCTCGACGCAACGACGCCCCTCAACGGTCCTCCCCACCTCCCTTCTCCCGCGCTCGCGCTCCCTCTCCTCCACACTCCTCCACCGCACCTCTCACTGACGTCCTCTCTCCAAACCTCCTCAACACCTTGACGACCGTGTTCCTCTCCAACCTCCCCTCCTCCATCTCCTCGCGCTCCCACATCTCCAACCTCCTTCCTTCCTCCCTGGCGCCAGACTGTACGGTCCTGTACAAGTCTTTCTCCCCCGCCGGGGCGCGGACCGCGAACGTCGCGTACCGCTCGAGGGCCGCTGCGGGGGACGCGAGGAAGGAGCTCGAGAGGAGGTGGAGGATCGATACGGAGGATCGATCGGTTGGGGAAGTCAAGTTTGAGTGGGGGGACGTGAGGAGTGAGTTGAGGGAGAGGTTGTGGGACGATTCGAGACGCGAGGAGAGGAGCGCGAGGGAGAGGAGGGGGAATGAGGTTGGGTTCGAGCGCAGGCCGGTCGAGTCGAGGGGGGAGCGGAGAGACGTCGAGCCCTTTTTTGAGAGGAGGAACGTCGAGCGGAGGGAGTACGAACCTGCGATGGAGAGGAGGGAGTACGCTCCCGTCGCGGAGAGGAGGAACGAACCCTCCGTCGAGCAAAGGAGCTTCGAGCCCGTCGGGCGAGGGCGATCGATCGAACCGCCGTTCGTACCTGTCGAACTAGGAATGAAGCGTCGAGTCGAATGGGGAGCAGTCGAGGCGCCTTTGCTGAGTGACGAGTGGGGATCGCCGGAGCTCAAGAGGAGCAGGGTCGACGCTGCGCCTGCCGACTTTGGACCCTCTCCAGCAGCAGCAGCAGCTACCTCTGCCCCGGCACGACCTTTGTACGAAGATCGACGCGCGTACCCGAATCCCACCTCGGACGGACGATCCGCAAGTCAGACGCCCTCGACTACCGAACGCCCTGCGCAGACCAGCTTCTCAGGGCGCCCATCGCAGGCCAGCTTTCCCTGGGCGACGAGCGTAGCAGCTACCTCGGACGTACGATCACCTGCAACTCGCGCGCGAACGACGAGCGTCGGCGACATCGAGGGATCGGAGCCCGCCAAGCGAGCAAGGACGACGAGCGAGATGCTCGACCAGCGCAAGACTCCTTCTGCACTCGGAACCCCTTCGTCGTCGTCGTCGTTCAATCGTCCTCGACCTTCGCCTTCGACTCCGGTTGACTCGAGATTCACACCTTCGAAGAACTGGGCCAACGGCGCGAGTCCATCTTCGACCTCGCACCCTCGCGGTCGGTCACCGCAGCTCTCCCCCAACGGATCGAACGACCACGCCTCCTCGTTGACTGCCAGGAACGGAGCTCAGCACGTCGATCGGAGGGAGTCGAGCGTGGATCTCACGACTCGTCGTCGAGAGCCGTCGTGGACGACTTCGAGCTTTGGCGCAGAACGAGCGAGGACGCGCGAAGCGTCGCCTGGGCTTCTCGAGCGGTTCGGCGTCTGAACGAGGGCAGGACTCGATTGCGCTTTGTTTGTACGCACTGGGGGGGTACGTCCTTCACTCGCTTCGGGCTCCTCGACTGACCTCCCTTTCTTCCCAGGCTTCAAAACTTCTGGTCGTAGCTTTGCCGTAGCTCTCTCGCCACTACCCTTCCCTCGCAACACGCCAATGACAATCCTGACTCAACCGCGCGTGTGATTACATCTCCTCGTCCCCAAACTCCATCTAAGCGTGCGAAGCGAGAGGAAGGTCCTGCTCGCGCTCCCCCTCGGGGTAGTACTCGTCGACAAACGCGCGCTGCGAAAGAAACCAAACTTGATCAGCTCCTGCTCCCCACGCGAGAAAGAAAGAGAAAAGGAGAACGCACGGTGCACTTGGCCATGGTAACCGACGACCTCGAGATGGGATCCGACTGGTAGAAGTTGGCGATAGGCTTCTTGAACGCTCCCTCGTTCCCTCCCTTCCTCTTGTCGCGTACGATCCTCTCGGCGTTGACCCTCAAGCTCTGCAACCCGACCAAGACAGCCGAAGGTCGTTCGACCGTATCGTACCTCGCCAACGTCGGGGAAACGTCCCACATCCTATCCCTCATCGCAGCCGTATCGTCGTACTCCAACTTTGCTCCCAGGACCTCGGAGAGGGCCCGAACGATCTTCCAATCCTCCCTCGCCGCTCCGGGCGGAGGAACTGCCGCTCGACCGAGTTGAGTCCTTCCCTCTGTGTTGACCCACGTCGTGCTCTTCTCCGTGTAGGCCGAACCGGGGAGGCAGACGTCGGCGAACTGAGCGCCGACGTCACCGTGGTGGCCCTGGTAGACGACAAAGGCGTTGCGGGGGATTTGGGAGGGGGAGAAGTCGTCGGCGTTGAGGAGGTAGACGAACTTGGCGGGCGTGGAGGAGGCGGTGGAGGAGGGGGTGAAGCCGATGTCGTAGGCTGCTGTTCGGGATGCGGCCTGCAGATCACGAAAAGAACCAAAGTCAGCTCCGAGCTCGGCACCACGCAAGAAAGGCGAGAGAGAGAAGAACGCACCCGCTGAAGAACGTTGTACCCAGTCCACTCGTCGGTAACAAAGGTCGCCTTGTTCGCCTCGACAAACTTGGCGACCTCAGCAAAGACGGCCGCACCATCCTTGTGCTCGGCCATCGCGCTCCCAACAATAATCATGGGCTTCTTGGCTCCCTGGAGCTCCTTGGCCCACTTGCTCCCACTCTTGAACAAGTCCTTGACGCTCTTGAGGTCCGTCCCGAGGTGCTCGTATCCGAACGTCGAATCAAACTTGTCCCCGACGAGCGCGACGTCCATCCCTCCAGCGAGGTACGCCTTGCGTAACCGAGCGTTCAAAATGGCCGCCTCGTGCCTCGGGTTCGTCCCAATGAGGACGAGTCGGTCCGCCTCCTCGGCGCCGGCGAGGGTCGAGTTGAACGCGTAGTTGGAGCGGAAGTCGACGCCGTGCGCGGGTGCGAACTCGCCGAGGGGTTGGTCGAGAACCGTGTTGTCGGATCCGAGCGTGTTGACGAGGTCCTTGAGGGCGACGAGGCTCTCAGCGTCGGCGAGGTGCCCCGCGATCGCCTGGATCTCGTTGCCCTGCGCGCCAGAGCTCTCGAGTCCAGCCTTGATGGCGGCGAGGGCTTGAGGCCACGAAGCGGGGACGAACCGATCGCCTTCGCGGACGAGAGGAGTGGTGAGGCGCTGGGTCTTGAGTCCGTCGTAGGCGAAGCGGGTCTTGTCCGAGATCCACTCCTCGTTGATGTCGTCGTTCAGGCGGGGCTGGATCCGCATGACGAGGAGGCCGCGAGAGTCGATGCGAATGTTGGATCCGACGGCGTCGAGGACGTCGATCGACTCGGTGTTCTTGAGCTCCCAAGGACGAGCCTCGAACGCGTAGGGCTTGGAGGTGAGGGCTCCGACGGGGCAGAGGTCGATAATGTTGCCCGACATCTCCGAGTTGAGCGTCTTTTCGATGTAGGTCCCGATCTGCATGTCGTTTCCTCGTCCGCTCGTTCCGAGGTCGTCGATCCCGGCAATCTCGTTCGCGAACCGCACGCATCGAGTGCAGTGGATGCACCGGGTCATGACCGTCTTGACGAGCGGTCCAAAGTCCTTGTCCTCGGTCGCGCGCTTGCCCGTGATCTCGTGGAAGCGAGAGCGGTCCGAGCCGTAGCGCATCGACTGGTCCTGGAGGTCGCACTCTCCTCCTTGGTCGCAGACGGGGCAGTCGAGGGGGTGGTTGGCGAGGAGGAACTCCATGACGCCCTCGCGAGCCTTGTGGATGAGGGGAGTGTTGGTCTTGATCTTCTGTCCAGGCCTGGGTTCACGAGGTTAGCCGAGGAGTCGGAGAGAGGGAGGAACTCGACGAACATGGCGGGCATGGCGCAGGAAGCTTGGGGCTTCGGGGGACCGGGGGTGACCTCGACGAGGCACATTCTGCAGTGATGCGCGTCAGCTCCTTTGGGCCTTGTTGAGCTACTCCGAAAGCAAGAACTCACCGGCAGTTACCAGCAATGTTTAGTCGGTCGTGGTAGCAGAATCGAGGGACAGTCGCGCCTGCAGAGGGGAGAGCATCGTCAGCAAAGGATCAGGCGAGGTTGGGGGTAGAGTCGGGCAAGCGAAAGGCACAGCTCAGGCTGATTCCTACGTGGTACTTGTCGTCGTGCCCAGAACGAGCAGGGTCTCGCCTCGTTCGCAAAAGTCAAGTCACGAACGCCAGCAGAGCACCAGGTCACGCCCTGGGCTACTCCGAGAGGTTGGAGCCCGCTAGGTGATCCGATCCGGCTGCTGTGTATGGGGGAGACCAGAGTCGCCTAGTCAGAGGTAGCCAACGCCACTAGTATCAGGCAGGTACGGCAGCTCGAGAAAGCTGCCCTGCCCCGCCCAAGGTCGCGATCCCCTCCTTCTCCCTCGTCTCGAGCGTGCTCCTCCACGGCGCCCCCGAATGCACAGCGCATCGCACGCCAGCCACCGATTCTGAGCCACTGCACACGCCTGTGCTGACCCCGCCGGCTGCCCTCCGTCCCAGCCCGCGCAAGCCGAGCCAGAACGCGATGCGCCTAGCCGCAGAGACCGGCGTTGGAGCAACAGCTTGTCCCAGGAATCATCCCAGAGTAGCTGCCGATCCACGCTGAGCTCTACTGAGGTCGCACCTCCTCTGCCTGAGCCCCGCCGACACCTCGAAGCGGGCCAATAGGCTTTGATAGAAATCGCTCCTCCTCCCCCAGCTCCTTCTACGCGAGTCGGACCCGGTGAACCCTAGCTGAACGTACCAGCCTTTTCGCACGCCTGGATGATGGAGCTGCCCTGTTCGATTGAGACGGGGATTCCATCGACCTCGAGCTGGATTTCTGCGGCGCGGTGCGAGGTTGACGCAAAGGGACGGGACGAGGAGAGGGCGAGAGGGCGAGAGGGAAGGCGAGCAGCTAGACGGGTACGAAGCATCGCTACAACGAGGAAGGGGAGGGAGGGAGGGCGGAGGAGGAGGAGGAGACGACTTGGGCGAGAGCAAGCTCTCTTGCGGAGGATCAGCCAATCAAAACTGTCGACCTCTGCTCTCAAGGTTCCCTTCGAACACCTCTGCTCCAAAAAGACTCGTACAAACTCAGCCTGTAAGTAGTGACTGAACGGCGAGCAGGCGGATACTCAGACTTGGGCGTCGGAGCCGCCCGAGGAGGAGCCTCCAGCTGGCCACGACTCATCCTCGACGAAGCGCTCCCTTCGCGGCGCGCGCTGACCGTAGAGAGGAATGGCAGTGGGAACGTGGAGGGACTGGAACTTCTTCTACTCCCTCCTCGACCTTGCCTCTCGACCGTCCCTCGCGAAGTCAAGCTTCTCGTCGTCCAGCAAGTCCACCTCCAAGATCGAGCACGAATAGAGCGCCTTCCAGAGCGTCTTGGACCGGCTCCTCCCTCCTCGAACCTGGGATCTCCAAATGCACGCGGCCTCGGGCAGCGACGCCTCTTCCGGGGGAGCGGGCAATACCTTGTCCGACGATGGCTTTAGCAAGCGGTACTACAGCGGACGCGGAGTGTCGGCGATGTTCAAGGTCAACTGGGAGGTCAACTCGCTGTCTGCACCGTTCCTCTTCCAGGTGCGCGCAATCCCGCTCGGAGACAACTGGCCGAGACTGACGAGTATCCTCAGCACCTCAAGTCGTACCGAGTGCAGCGGACGATCTTCCAGAAGCGCATCCTTCCGAATCGAGGTGGACTGTTCACCTCGATCGAATTCGTCGACGATTCGCCGCCCAAGTCGAAGGCACGCCGCGAGCTCGAAGTCTGGCGCGCACTAGGCACCCTGACCCAGCTCCCCAACATTACTTCAGCCGTTCTCGACTCGTGCATCACCGACTTCTACTACCCTGGAGCGTCGGGGAGCACTTTCTTCGAGATGTGCATGTCGAAGCTCCGTCTCTCCAGCATCACCTTTCGCAACTTCTCTCCAGCTCAAATCGCCCACGCCAAACCCCTTTTCGCTCGAATCTCCTCGATCACCATCTTCGACATGCCTTCGGAGAGCTCGACGGGATCAAACGAGCTGCGAGTCGCGCTCGCTGATTGCACGAACCTTCGACATCTCTCAATCTCCTTTCGCGACGCCGCCGATCATCACCATCCCAACCAACTTCAACTTCGCTCCTTGCGACTCATCGACGTCTGGTCTCGGAACTACGACTGGAAGGCGCCAATTACTCACCTCACCTGGGACCGCGGCGCCACCTTCCTCACCCTCTCCGACGTCGCCTTCTTCGCCTCCTTCTCGTCAACTTGGGAACATCTCACCGTCCTCCGCCTCCACTTCCCCACGACACCAGAGCCCACCCTGCCCTTCCAGCACTTCACCCACCTTTCATCTCTCGACCTCCGAGGGGTCCATATCGACCTAGCCCCCTTCCTCCACTTCTTCCGCCACTCCCCTATCTCCTCCCTCTCCATCCACCTGC
The DNA here is from genome assembly GCA_025758715.1 of Glaciozyma martinii. Classification (NCBI taxonomy): domain Eukaryota; kingdom Fungi; phylum Basidiomycota; class Microbotryomycetes; order Kriegeriales; family Camptobasidiaceae; genus Glaciozyma; species Glaciozyma martinii. The sequence goes on along the minus strand of JANGFH010000836.1, from coordinate 1,370 downwards.
TCCACTCCTCGAACCTCAAACTCTTCTACACCCTCGCCAACTTCACCGCCGACCACGGCCCAAACCCTCCGCCACATCCTCGTCGTCTCCCCCGATGCTCTCACGCGCCCAGAAGCGGAACTCGCCCTCGTACGACAGTGCGCTCGACTCAGGATCACGTGCGCAAGTCTTCTTCCGCCGCATTTCGATCGCGAGTACGACAAGGAGGAGTCGACTTGTCTCTCGCCGGAGGACTATGCGGCGTTTGAGAGGTTTAGGGAAGCGGGGGATGGTGAGTATGAGGAGGGGATGGCGAGGGAGGTGGAGATGGAGATGGAGTTTGGGAGGGAGATGTTGAAGCGAGTGAGGGTGCAGAGGGATGAGGTGGGGATGAGGCAGTTGGTCGAGCTGGTTGAGGGGTTGCGCGTTGCGAAGAGGGATTACGAGGATTAGGGTGAGTGCTTTCGCAGCGGTGCCCTGGGGGATTGGGCTGATGGTTTTGGGCTGTTCCAGATGCGCGAAGGCGACGTTCGACCTACCCTTCCTCATCGGCGCCGTCGAATGCACCTCCCACTCTCCCCATTCCCTCTCCCTTCAACTCCCCTCTCACACCTTCTTCGCTCACACCTTCCTTCCAGCATATGTGTAGCTTTTCATACTTGCGCGTAGGAATCCCCGGGATCGTCGTGCCCGGCGAGCACGGTTGCGAAGCGAGTACTCGACCGAGGTTAGCTTTCGTCGCGCTCTGCCTTGCGTTCAGCCTACGAAGACCATCGCGGCTCAATCCGTTCTTCTCGCTCTCTCCCACTCGCTGCTGCTCTCGTAGGGTCCTCCCTCCTCCAGCTCCCTCCTTCGGCCTCTTGATTGGCCAAGGACAAATTTGGCTCAGCGCGGCGACGGAGCTCCTTCCGACCTCCACGCCCGCACGAGCTCTACGGAGGAAGCAAGGAGCTGTAACGAGCAACGGCGATGAACAGGGAGCTCTACCAAGTCCTCGGTACGTCCTCTCTCCTCCCCCTCCTCCGAGAGTCCTCCCACTCAGTTTCCCTGGCAGAGGTCCACTTCAGCTGCACCGTCCGTCCCCCCTCTCCCTCCCAGCGCCCACTAACCAAACCCCCAACCAGCCCGAAGAGCTAAAGAAGAGCTACCGCCGGCTCTCCCTCATTCATCACCCGGACAAGCAGGTCGCAGGATCTGCTCTCTCGCACCCAGGCGCGTTCCAAGAGCTCAACAACGCGTACCAAACCCTCTCGGATCCTTCGAAGAGGGCTGCGTACGATGCGAGCAGGGTTTTACCGCCTCGAGGTGGGGGGAGGAGTGGGATGGGAAGAGCGCGTGGGGGGATGCAGGGGGCGGGGATGGTGGGGAGGGAGGGGATGCTGATGAATGAT
>JANGFH010000834.1:0-23078 GCA_025758715.1 Glaciozyma martinii | reverse complement strand
CCTTCGTCCCCTCCGCCGCCCTAACCGCCAGCACGAGCACGAGCAGCGCCCTCCCCCAATCCCGCAAGCGTCCCGCCCCTCCCTCCCCTCCCCTGAACCCGACCCTCATCCCCGTCGCTCCCAAGCCTCCTCGCACGAACGTAGAGCGAGACGAGACCCGCCGCCTGATCGTCGTCCTCGAACAGGCCTGCCTCGAGACGTACAAGCATTCGACGCCGGCGTCGGCCAAGGGGGGCAAGGGGGAGGACAAGTACAGCTTGCTCAACTGCGATGATCACCAGGGTGTGTTGGCAAAGATGGGCAGGGACATTGCCCACGCGAGGCCGGATATCACGCATCAGGTGGGTCTCCCTCCTTCTTTTGGATTAGCCGGGGAGGAGGAGAGGAGCTGATGAAGAGATGCAGTGCCTGCTTACGCTGCTGGATTCGCCGTTGAACAAGAGTGGGAAGCTGCAGGTGTACATCCACACTGCGAGGGGCGTCCTGATCGAGGTGAACCCGAGCGTTCGTATCCCGAGGACCTTTAAGCGTTTCGGAGGACTCATGGGTGCGCTTCTTTGTTTGTCTGAGAGGAACCAGTCGAGCTAACGCCAAAGTGATCCAGTGCAACTTCTTCACCGCCTCTCTATCCGCTCCATCAACGGCTCCGAGAAGCTCCTCAAAGTCATCAAGGTGCGCATCCTCCTTCGCCTCCTCCTTCCCCAGCTCACCTTGCTGTCCTCCGCAGAACCCCATCACCGACCACCTCCCCACCCTTTCCCACAAGATTAGTACGTCCTCCTTCGCCCTGCGGTACCCCTTCGCTGCTAACCTCCCTCCTTGCAGCCCTCTCCTTTGACGCCACCCCCGTTCGCCTCTCGCAATACCTTCCCACCATCCCCGACACCCACTCGATCGTCGTCTTTGTCGGCGCCATGGCTCACGGGTGCGTTCCTTCCCTCCCATCTCGTCTCGCAGCTCGCTGACGTTCTCATTCCTGGCAGCCCCGACAACTTTGCGGACCACATGGTGGACGAGAAGATTGCCATCTCCGAGTACTCTCTCTCCGCCAGTGTCGCCTGCGGGAAGGTGCGTTCTCTCCTTCTCCCCGCCTCGCCCTCCGCTAACCCCCCGCTCCACCCAGTTCTGCTGCGGAGTCGAAGACCTCTTTGGCGTCCTCTAGATCCCCCTCTCGCCAGCCGACCTCCCCCCGTAATCTGTACACACCCTATCCATCTATCCCAACGACCTTCAACCGGTCCGCTGTACCATCCTCCCCCCTTCCTCGCAGCCTCCCCACCTTCCACTCCTCACCGGCACCCCCACGCACCCTTCCCTCTTCACTCTCCTCGATTTCTTTCGATGACCTGAACAGTTGTAGCTTTAGGTAGTCGCTCTCAACGGTGGCTTGTTCGCCCCTTTTTTTTCCTCTCTCGAGCGGAGGAGGGGACCTTGTGGAGGTCTGGCTTCGGGATCGACTGCTCGCTTGCTCTGCTTCCCTTTCTGCTCGACGCTCGTGTGGCCTTTTCTGCGACCAGGAACGGCTGGAGAAGCCTTGCAGCATTCGTCGAGCGTGGGTACGCGTTGAGATCGTGCGCCCGCTGGACCTCTCCCACTCGCCCAGAGTATGAACACCAAACCCACTTTGCTAAGATTGAACAGTGTTCGCTCCCCTCCATCGCGCCCACACCATCTTCCAGCTACGCCAAAACAAGTAAACCAAGCACACAAAAAGGAGTCCAGAAAAGCCCAGCCGAACCCCCCCGGCCCCCGCGAGAGCGAACCCTCTACTCTCCCCCCTCCTCACTCGCCTCCCTCTCCCCCGCACTCTCCCCCCTCCTAGCCCCTGACCCCCTCCTCGATTCCCCGAACCGGCGTTCCTGCTCCCACGTTCCCTCCCCGTTCCCCTGCCACTGTTCCGCCGGGTGCTGTTGCGGTGGCGCGGGGATTTGGGGAGAGGGAGCTTGAGAGGGGGTTCCGTAGGGAGATGGAGGGGAAGGGTGGGAGGAGGGAGCGTGCGGTTGGGGACCTGGTCCGAGACCGAAATGTTCTCGGAGGATCGTGTTGTCGCGCGAGAGTTCGTGGTTGTGCTCTTTGAGAGTGACGATGTACTCGACCGCTGCGAGAGGAGTAGGAGAGGTTAGAAAGGAGAGGAGGAGAGGGAGGGAGTCGAAGCGCACCCTTGCTTAGGATCTCCCACTTGCTGCTCTTGAGTCCTCGATCGACAGGCAAAGACTCTCGCAGCTCGTCAAACAACTGCGCCATCTCCTTCCGCCTCTTGCGCTCCGCCAACTTGTGACTAACCCTCAATTCGGGACTGCGCGAGTACGGCGAATCCTTGGATCCGCCAGGCCCGTACGCGGTCGAGGGATCGAGGAGGTTCGCTGACGGCACCGGTCGAGGATGACCGGCGTGCGGGTGCGACTGGCCGTGCGCGTTCGCAGGGAGAGGACCGGCGCGCTCCCAGGCTGCTTGAGCGGGAGGGAGGTTCGAGTACGAGGCGGAGGGAGGGCGAGGGCGCGAGTGCTGAGAAGGGTGGGCGGGGGGGGGGGGGGGGGGGAAGGAGCGGCGTTCTGGTGGTGGGGAGGAGAGTGGGTGACGGTGGGGAGCATGGAGGATTGTTGAGGAAGGGGTCCGCGCGAGTTGGAGTAGTTCGAGTAGAGGGAGGGTTGGCCGCTGCCTAGCGAATTGCTCGAGCGGCGAGGGGCGTAGTTGGACATGTCGGATTCGAGGAGGTGAGGCGGAGGTCCCATCGAGACGGATCCACGCGGGCCTCCGGGGTGCTGAGCTTGCGGGTGCTGGAGTTGCTGGTCGTAGTCTCCGGAATACCGCTGCTGGGCGGGGACGTGGGAGTAGCCTGGCGAGGGGATACCTCGCTGGTCGTAAGGGTCTGCGCCTTGAGGAGGACCATAGCCCATCGCGTAGGCTCCACCTCCTCCATAACTCCCCGCACTCCCTCGCCGTTCCTCCTCCCACCCCTCCGGCATCCCTCCTCCCCCACTCGCGCTCATCATCGAATCCCGACGCCCCGGCTCACTCTGAGCGAGGTTCCCGGTCTTGTCGTAGGTGCGACCCGAGCTACGACGTTTCGGGAACGGCGCCGAGGAGAGGTGCGAAGGAGGGTACCCGTTCTGGTTCGGCGCGTACGCGTAGCCTTCTTCGCGACCCGAATCCTCGCCAGAGCTCTTGCGCTTGCGTCCTGGGCTCGAGGGGATCGAGGGGAGTCGAGGAGGGGATTGGCCGGCGTGGGTGAGCGAGTGTCGCCTCATCGAGTAGTCAAAGTGCGACGGGCCGTCCTGCTGCGCTCCGTTTTGCTGAGGTCCTCCGAACCGGTACCCAGCGCTCGGAGAAAGCGCGTAGGAGCCTGGAGCTCCCTGACCTTGCCCGCCAAACGAGGATCCAAACTCGTAACCTGCTGACGGACCACCGCCAGAGTACCTCGAGGCGCTTCCATCGTTCGCGTGCCCGTTCAATTCTCCCGCCGCGTCCGCCGACGGTCCTCCTCCTCCGTTCTTGATGGGAGCCGAGAGAAGGATCGAGGCCTCCTCTGTTGATCCTCGGCGAAGATTGGGAGGGGCTGCTGGGTAAAGCTCGGAGGAGGAGGTGGAAGAGGACGCCAGCGGACCGTCGTGGTGGGCGGGGTAGGCGTGAAGGAAAGGGTCGGTGATGGAGATCCTGCGGTTGGGGTTGAAGCCCTGCCACACACAGCCAACGATCAGCTCCAGTTCCCAGTCTTCATCCCCGCTAGCGCCAGAGACGAACCTGAGGTTGGAGGTAGTCATCCCGCGGCACAGACACTGACGGCAGGCGGACTGGAGCGCTTGGAGCATTGGGGAGCGTAGGCGTGGACCGCAGCTCGTGCAGAGGACGTTCCGAGCTGGGAGAAATCGTGGTCATCTCGAGGTGGCGCGGATGCCTCGGACTCGAGAGAACTTGAGGAGGGACGGCGGAGTGGGAGTGGCAAGCGCTGGCGCAAGAGTTTGGCGGGTGTACCTTTCGCTCGTCCTCTGTCTGTCTTGCGGCGTCGGACGGGAGGAGCTCGAAGTGTTTTGCGGGAGCAATTTGGCCGGGAGAAATGAACGAGCGATTACGCTCTCATTTCAATTGAAGAAGCCGTCGACCCACCGGAGTCCTTTTGCCCTTTGTAGCAGAGGTGTTGCGCAGGGCTATGATGCAGCAGGGGAATCTGCGCACCTGGAGGAAGACCGCCCTGAGTGGCAAGGTCGCGTCGCGATCTCGACGCGTGTCCACTCAGCCCGTGCACCACGTTTCCCGTCCCCCGGATTCTTCAAGGGTCTCGCTCTGCACGTCCTTTCCCGTACAAGATGAAGGAAAAATTCTGCGCGCTTTCGACACCTCTTCGCGTAGCCAAGGGCAAGCTTGCTGCCATTTCCTACGCCAAGCTGACCGACAAGGTTCTGAGACGGCAAATCTCCGGAAGCACTCCCTCGCTGTGGGGGGGTACGCGGAACACCAACGAGAACTACCAGGAGGAACGTAGGAAGCCTCGAAAAGGAGCCCTGGAATTCGCGAGAGAGTCTTGGACGGCGTCCCTCCCTTTCGATGTCCAGGAGAAGAGCCGACGACAACGAAGGGGCTGTTCGTTCGTGCAGTGTGAGCAGCCCAGAGCCTCCCCTCAGCTCAGAGAGAGGGAAGAGGCAGCTCCATCTTGCGAGAGATGGGGATCCGCGGACCGCCAAGCTGCTCTCCTCTTCCCCCTCTCCTCCTCCTCTTCGTCCCCAACTGCAGTCGTTTAACCCAAATGCATTGCTTCTCCACAAAGAAGCTTCGACTAACTGTGCTCCTTGGTGATGAACTTGCCTGCACGAACACCAGCATCGTCAGTTTCGAGCTCGTGCTCCCGCCCTCGCTCGAAAAAAACTCACCGATGGTCAACAACTGAACGTTGCTAGTTCCCTCGTAAATCCTATCAAAACCCACGCGCATCAGCTTTCCAACACCACACCCCATCAAACGAAACGAAGGAGCGACTCACGCTCCAATCTTGGAATCCCGCCAGTACTTCTCGATCCCCGTCTCGCGCGTGAAGCCGACTCCTCCAGCCCACTCGATCGCGCTCCCACTCGCCTTCTGCGCCACGACGCTCGAGTACCACTTTGCCATCGCGGCCTGCTGCACGAACGGCTTGCCCTCCTCCTTCATCCGCGCGGCGTTGTAGGTCAACAGTCGGGCCGCCTCGATCTCGGTCGCGATTTCGGCAAACTGCATCTGCATGCCTTGGAACTGTGCGCGTGGGTACGTGGTTAGCGAGGAGGGAGGGGGAGCGGGAGGGGGAGGGGGGAACGAACGTTTCCGACGGCCTGGCCGAACTGCTTGCGCTGGAAGGTGTAGGGGACAGCCTTGTTGAACGCGCCCTGAGCGAGTCCGACCATCTGAGCGGCGATCCCGACGCGACCCTCGTTGAGGATCTCGATGGCGTACCTGCGCGATGCATTCTGGGTCAGTCTCTTGCTCGTGGATTGGGGACGAGAACGAAACGCACTTGTAGCCCTTGCCCTCCTCTCCGAGAAGGTTCTCGGCGGGGATCTTGAGGTCGTCAAAGTTGAGCGTGCAGGTGGAGGAAGCGCGGATACCGAGCTGTAGGCACGGATCGAGAGTCAGCTCGAGCGAATCTGAGTAGAAAAGGAAGCGAAACGCACCTTCTTCTCCTTCTTGGCGATCTCGATACCCATCTCCTTCTCAACGAGGAAGCACGAGATACCCTTGTAGCCCTTGCTGGGGTCGCAGTTGGCAAAGACCTGCGCGGATCGCGAGTGGTGAGCATCCTGCAGGCAAAGTTGGAGAGAGAGAAAGAAGAACGCACGAGGAAGATCTCAGCCTCGGCAGAGTTGGTGATCCACATCTTGGATCCCGAGAGGGTGTAGTAGGATCCATCGGCAGACTTGGTCGCGGTCGTCTTGAGAGCGAAAGCGTCCGATCCCGAGGCGGGCTCAGAAAGGCAGAACGAGCCGAGCTGCGAGCGGAAGGAGGCGTTCAGCAAAAGTGTGTCTTGTAGAGTAGAGATCGAAACGGACCTTGCTGGAGGAGAGCTGGGGGAGGTACTTCTCCTTGAGGAAGTCGGACGCGTACTTGCGAAGGACGGTGTTGACGAGAGTGTTGTGCACGTCGCAGAGAACGGACACGGAGGGGTCGACCTTGGCGAGCTCTGTTGGAACGCGCGGGGTCAGCTCCCTCGCTCGCTCTCCCGATCGTGGTAGGCACGTACCCTCGATCGCCAGGATCGCAGAAGTGAAGGAAGCCCCAGCTCCTCCGTACTCGACCTCCGTCTCGATCGCCATGAGCTAGTCGCACAAAGAACTAAGGTCAGCATCGAGCTCGGTGCGGGCCCAGCCCGGGGGAACGGAACCCCACTCACGCCCTGCTCAAAGAGTCCCTTGATGATGGCGGGGTCCATCTTCTCTGCCTCGTCCATCTCCATCACGCGGGGCGCGACGACATCGGCGGCGAACTTGCGAACTGGGGAGTAGAGTCACGAGTGTCAGCTGAATTTGACCCGTTCACGCCTCCCAAACGTACCGGCATCACGGAGCATCTCCTCCTCCTCGGTGAGGTTGAAGAGGGAAGGGATATGGGGCAAGTCGGAAGCCTCGGTCGCGAACGATCTAGGTGAGACGAACCAAAAAAGACGAGGGCGTCAGCTCGTTTCGCAAGGATCGAGGGAGGACGCGCGCCGCACCGAGAGAGAGGAGCTGAGGCACGAACGGCGACCTGGGCGACTGAGCGCCTGGTGGCGGAGATGATCTGGCGGGAGAGCATTTGGTTCTGGTGGTGCGAGGGGAGGAGGTCAGCGACGAGACGAGGGCGGGGAGGAGAGTAACCGGCGCGCACCTTGGAGCTTCTGGGGGGAGAGAGGAGAGCCTGAAGAGTGGTGCGAGAGTGCGGGGGGATGAGGAGAGAAGTCAACCTGGGGAATTCAAAGTCCGAAGTCCAACGCTCGAGACGCCGAGACGAATCTCTTCCGACGTTCCGCGGGGAAACCAGCCGAAGCACCTTATAAAATCTGTGTTTATGTAGGTAAAAATTCTACCGAATATATGTAGCGACTTGGCCCCTCGAGTTTCGAGCTGCCCAAGTCGACTGGCGCCCCCCAGCCAGACCGGTTTGCTCTCCTCCCTCTGGAGATGTCTAGCCAGGGCGCTGCTTACACCAAGACGAGCGGAGGACTAAAACTGAAAGGAGCAGGAGCACCAACGTTCGTTCCCTCTCCCCCACTCCCTCTCCCTGACCCCGCCTGACCCCCTCGCACGGCAAACAGCAAGAAGAAGAAGAAGTCGAGCGCGTCAAAGCGTCTACGCGAGGAGGAATCCAAGGCGTCTGGATCGGGATCGGGGGCAGAGCACGAGGAGGGAGGAGAGGGGGAGGAGAGAGTGAGGAGTCCGAGTCCCGTTGCGCCGTACGATGATGGCAAGACGGATGCTCAGCGGAGGTTCGAGGAGGTGCAGAGGAAACGGGTGAGTTGGGGCTTTGGCTGTCTGCGCGGAGGGAGCTGATGGGGTGCACGACGCAGTTGTTGGAGAAGGCGGCAAAGGCGGCGGCAAAGACTCACAAGGAGCGCGTCGCAGAGTTTAACGAGAAGCTCGAGAGCCTGAGCGAGCATTACGATATCCCCAAGGTGCGTCGGCGTGCTGAGGCGCTCGAGGAAGAGGGGAGCTCACGCTGTTGTTTGCGCAGGTCGGACCAGGGTAGTCGACCAGTTCTCTCCTCGCTGCAACGACTGTTCAATCACAATCAAGAAGCCAAAACTGCGCTTCATTCGACTCCTGCTCAATCAAGGCGCCCTATCTCCGGCGCGTGCGAGACTTCTGCCCCCTTGGTCGACTGAACGTACGTCTCCGCCAGCCGACTCTCGACGTACTCGCCCGCCTTGATCGGCTCGTACCTGGGCCAACAAAGCCCCCCAATCAGCTCTGCTCGAATCCCGCCGCGCGCCTCAAACTGCTCACTTGGCGGGGCGCTCGGGCGTGATGCACGTCGGGAGGACCTCGATGAGCGTCTCGTAGTCGACTCCAAAGAAGAACGGAAGGCTATAGCGCTCCTTCCCCGTCCTATTGATTGCGCGGTGAATCGTGCTCTTGAAGACATCATCTACGATCTCGCCATCAGCTGCTCGGCTCCTCCCCCATTGCGAGAGAGAGAGAGGACGCACTCGTCCAGCGCTGCAGTTGGTCACCGAGGTTGCAGACGAACGTTCCTGGAATCGGAGGAGCTTCGACCCACTGCCCTTCGCTGTTCAGCACTTGAAGAGCGGCGACGGAATCTTGCGCGAGGAGCGTGAAGCACTGGGTCCTCGGAGATCAGTCGTTGCTCCCTGCGATGTCGACGAGGGAGAGGGCGTACTTCGTAATCACTGCGTACGGAGGATTGTGTCAGGAGTACGCTCAGGGAAGGAAGAGGGAGAAGCGCACCTGTGCGCTCCGATTCCTATTTCTCGCGCGTCAATCACCCCGAACTGGGGAGGGTAGTGCAGCACGCGCATCACCGACCCAGGGTTCGTCAAGAACGGCTCGAAATAGTTCTCCGGCCTGCGAAAAACCCCCATCAGCTCCCTTCCCACCCTCCAGCTCGAAAAGCAACGAACACATCGAGCGCGAGAGCAAAGATGGGGAACATCCTCTTGCCGAGATCCATAATCGCGTCCCACGCCGCCTCGATCGCGTCCTGAAATTCGGGCAGGTCCTCCTTGGGAGGGAACTGGTTCCCCGAGCTGGCGATTCCCTCGACAAAGACCTGGGAATCGTTCCCGATGTCGAACGCCTCGTGGATGTCCCCGCGCGAGGCGGGATCGACTTGCTCGCCTTTCAGAGCTGTGTGGGGGGTTGGTGAGAGTGCGAGCAGGGCTGGGAGGAGGAGAGCGGACGGAGGTAGCCTTTGAAGGAAGCTCCCTTGTGCATATCGACCTGCGAAGCGGGATCAGCGACGCCCCACCTTCCTTCGAACGCAGTAACGCACAAGCATCTTCTTCTCCAGCTCCTGATCAAAGAACAACTTCGCCTGCCTGCGCCCACTCCACCTCATCAGCTCCGGCCGAGAAACGCGGAGAGACTCTCCGGAGCAGCACTGGAGGACCCACGCGAACGCCCTCTCCAGCACTTCAGGCGGCACTCCATGTCCCGCAACGTAGAAGAACCCACTGTTCTTGCACGCGTCCTGCAGCTCCTGCGCGAGCTCCCTCCGCACGAGAGGGTCGGGAGAGCTGAGTCGGCTGAAGTCGATGATGGGGAGGAAGGGAGGGACGTGGGAGGAGGTAGAGGGGTTGATAAGGCGCGCGCCGAGGCCGGTGTGGAGAGGGCGGGCTTCGCTGGGTGGGAGCATTGGAGCAGAGGGGTTGGTGAGGTGAGAGACAAAGAGACGACTGCGGGAGTTTCGTCGGACCCGGAGAATCCTCTCTCTCTCGGAGATCGTTCTTATCTTGAATGCGAAAGAACAGCTGCCAAACAAAGGGCAAACGAAGGCTCCAGCAAAGCACCTCGAAGAGGGTTCGCTGGAGGATCACCCCAGGTCCCCAAGTCAAAGATTGGCAGCTTCGCACGCGTGAGCGTCACCTGGAATCGCCAGCAAAGGTCTAGGAAGTGGGAGGGGGTATACTGAAGGGTTTGCTATGTGCTGGAAGGTGTGAAGGAGAGGGGGTTCAACCAACGGTTGCGAAAGTTGCGAAGGTGGCGAGATTCAAGACGTCGAGGAGGTGGGGAAGGGGGAGGTTTGGTGAGGAATGAGACGACGGGGGACTGTCGATCGTTATGTGATGGTACGAAGAGTGATTGTCGAGGGAGGGAGGGAGGAGGACTGTTGCGGGTGCGGAGCGAACTCGCGAAGAGCGAGGCGGGAGAGAGCACTCTTGGCGTCGATGACGGATTGGCGGCAGCCTGCCCAGCTCCATCCGACGAGCTTGAGGGCATCGATCATCCTTCAATCAAAGTCCTCATCAGCGCTCGAGCGAAGAGAGAAAGAGCGAAAAACGCACCAGGTGAGCTCCTCCACCTTCGCTGAAGCAGACCAGCCTGCGACGCCTCCTTCCTCCGCCACCGGCATCGACACCATGTGGGAAGCGTAGGTCGTTAGGTATTCGCAGGACAACGCCGCTTCGAAGAGCACCTCGGAGCCAAAGTCGTGCTGCTCAACGTCGATCAGCGAGGAGCGAAGCGAGAGGGAGAAACCATGAATCACGCACCACCATTCCAGCTACCTCTCGCGCCGCTCCCAGGAACTGATCGTCAGATTCCTCCTTCAGAGCCCTCAGCTTCTCGAGGTACTCATCAACACCGAGGGTGAGGCCGCCCATCGCAAGCTCCTCCTCAGTCGCAAGGCGGTTGGAGATGGTGGTGTGGACGGCGAGGGAAGCCTGAGCTCGCATGGCGACGAGGTGCCGGAGCCAAGGGTCGCGCATTGGGTCGCGCATTGGGTCGCGCATTGAGTCGATGGGAGAAGTGGTGAGGACGACGGTCCGGAGAAGAGCGGTGAGGCTGGATGAAGAAGCGATTCGTGACCAGATCTCCCGCACGACGACCTCGTCCAGCTTCCCTCGACGTGGTCGCGCTGCAATCGAGAGGAGACCAAGTCAGCTGCTACTCCCAGCGGGGAAGCAAGAAATGGACTCACGTCCAGTGAGCTTGAGAGCGATCATGCAGAGCAGACCCGTGATCTGACAAACGAGGGACACGACCAACGTTGCTGCCGGAGGGCTTGTCGACGAAAGCTGCTCCAGAACGTCGACATTCCGGAACCGCTTCGTAACGTCGCAAGTTACCTCAAAGTCGACGTTCGACATGCGCGGAAACCGCTCGCCCAGAGCCGAACTGAGAGCATCGCGAGTCCATGCCATCCAATAGAGCGAGGATGGGCCGTGATCAAGAGGAGGTTCGGCGAAGCTTGCGGGAAGATCGACGTCGAAGAGGGCTCGGAGGTTCTCGATGGCTGCCGCGATGATGTGTCGCCTGGAGGGCTCGGTAGGATGCTCCCCTGGCGACAGTACTCGTCAGTAGCTGAAGAAGAGAGCCTGCCCGCACCAACTCACAGCCAACGAGCAATTCGATCATCAGCAGCGCTCCGCACGACTGGCTCCCGACCTTCCGCAGAGCTCCTTTCTCGTCCAGATGCTTGATCGCTCGAGCAGTCATGAGCTTTGCAAAGCCGTCCCTCGCTTCGCCGACCTCGCTGAAGTCACGTCCCAGAGCATCGCTGCGAAGCTCCGCAAGGCTTGGTCCCTCCGATCCAATGATGTAGGGATGATCCGAAAAGCGAGCGGCCCACGCCTGCCACGCAATCAGCGAAAAGCGCAAGGTCTCGCGAGGGGGACGAACCTGGATGACGAAAGCGAGAACTTGGTTTTGCGACGACATTGCTCCAAGGTTGTGCGAAGCGAGATCGAAAGCATGTTGGAAGGACGGCCAGTCGAGAATCGAAGATTGAGGCTGAATGACCTGCGGTAGGATCCACACATTAGCAAAGAAGCTCCAAGGAGGTTGGAGGAACGAAGGAGCACCGAACCATACGTGTCGATGAGATCTGCAGAAAACCAGTCAGCACCTCTCCAGCGGCAGAAGAATTCAGCCCACGCACGTTCGGAAAGCTTTCGCAAGTACTCCGCAGAAAACAGCTGGGTGTCGACAGGACAAAGTGCGAGACAAGGCGCGAGAGAAGCGTCTTCGGGAGGAATCCTGCACGAGCAAAGTCAATATCTGCTGGGATGCGGTGGGAAAGGGTTGCTTTCGTTCCATCTTCCAAGCTACCAGGCCTCCGAACGAACTCGCTGGTGCATCTGTCGGCGGGTGAATCCCGTCAGCGTCGCCCACAGCGGACCGAGAATCACGCACCGGATGCTCTTCCTCAAGCATTGATCGCAAGGTCCTTTGCCATCAGACGATCGATCGCACTTGACCCTTCGCAAGCGGCAGCCGTCGCAACTCTTGCTCAGGCAATCAGCAAGAAGGACTCGAAATTCAGAGCAGGACTTTGTGCTCACGACGAGCTGTAGAGGAAGAGAACTGGTCAGCTAGGCTTTTGACGGCGCCGAGAGCTCCACACAGACGACACGCACCTGTCGACGTTTGCTTCCCGACGAGTGGTCTCCAGATTCGGCTCCCCCCTGAGTGAAGGTGAGGATGAGCTGAGCAGCACGGCTCTCAAGCGAAGAGGCAGACGCCTCGCAGCTGTTCATCCTCGTTTGGTCGTCCAGGTCTCGTCCCGGCAAGTCGGAGCAGCAAGTCGGAGCAGAGGCTGGAGGAAGAGAGAGCGGAGAGCGCGGAGAGATCGGGAGGATACGAGGAACGTGCTTCTCTTCCAGTACTGAACGCGTCGGCTCCCTCACGCCAGGTCGACGAACTGGCGCTGCTGGCGGCTCGTTAACAAGGTGCGCTCCTCAGACTGGGTGAGGCATTGACTCGCTTCGCTTCGGGGCCCCCAGCTGCGCTTGCTCACCTTTGAGGTCAGGCTCGCGCTGGCTGGGTGGAATCTCACCAAACGACCCACTGCTCGGTAGTGGGGTGCTCCAGCTCTTCCTTATCGCCTTGGAGAAGTACACTGCGCGCCCGTCGGACCTACGGATTCGGAGAGATCCCACGGCGGGCGCCAAAGTTTTGACTCTGCGCGTCGATGTCCTCGCTCGCCCTCCTCCATCCAACGCCCAGCATGACTTGCCCCGGATCTTTCAACGTGAGTGACCTCCTGCCAGATTCCCAGCACTTGTCAGCTAACGGCCTGAGGGATCGCAGGTTTCGCGCCTCGAGGTCACGCACACCACCTCTCCAAAGCCCGTTCCTGCCTCTTCGACGCTCGTTTTCGGCCAGACCTTCACGGACCACATGCTCACGATCAAGTGGAGCAAGCCGAACGGCTGGGCTGCGCCAAAGATCGAGCCGTACGGCCCGCTTTCGCTCGATCCCTCGTCAACCGTCCTGCACTACGCGCCTACTCTGTTCGAGGGAATGAAAGCGTACAAGGACAAGAACGGCGTCGCGCGTCTGTTCCGCCCTGGTACGTCCTCTCCTTCTCAGCTCAAGCTTAAACTCATGGTGGCCCTCGCAGATATGAACATGGCCCGCATGAACCGGGGAGCAGCTCGTCTAGGCTTCCCTGCGTTTGAAGGAGAGGACCTCACGGCTCTTATCAAGAAGCTCGTTGCTGTGGACGAACACTGGATCCCTACCGACCCCGGCTGCTCTCTCTGTGCGTTCCTGCGGTGCTTCAAGGGGAGCTCGGCTAATTCTTCGCAGACATCCGTCCTACGATGATTGGCACTCATGCTGCGCTCGGAGTGGGAGCTTCCGCCGAGATTCTGCTCTTTGTGATCAGTACGTCTTCTCCTTGTCTTGTAAGCTCGCCAACTGACGTTCTTTAAAGTGACGCCAGTGGGCCCTTACTACGCCGGGGGATTCAAGCCTGTCGCGTTGCTCGCATCAACGAAGGACGTGCGTGCCTGGCCAGGAGGAACTGGGAACATGAAGCTGGGCGCCAACTACGCCGGAGTACGTCTCCTGTGAGCCAAGAGCGACACGAGCTGACTTCTTCGCAGGGAGTCGTGCCTCAGCAGCAAGCCGCCAAACTCGGCTACCAGCAGATGCTCTGGCTGTTCGGACCTGAGCACCAGATCACTGAGGCCGGAGTGATGAACATTTGGAGCAGCTTGCGCAAGCCCGATGGCAGTACGTCCTTGCAACGACTTTCTCCTCGCTCGCTTACGATTGTTTTTTCGCAGCTGTTGAGCTCGTCACTCCTCCTCTTCATGACCTCATCCTACCAGGTGTCACCCGCGACTCTATTCTCTCCCTCGCTCGTGCCCACGCCGACCCCACCAACCCTATCCGAATCGCTGGCTTGCCCGACAACCTCGTCGTCAACGAGCGAGACATTGGGATGGCTGAGATCGTCGAGGCTTCCTCCAACGGTACTCTCCTCGAGATGTTTGGCTCTGGAACGGCGGCGGTCGTCTCTGCGATTGCGAAAATTGGGTGCGTCTCCCTCGCTCGGCCGAGGCGTGCGAAGCTCCAACTGACGATTCTCGTTCCGGCTAGATATGAGGGACGCGACGTCCCTGTGCCTTGTGGACCCGAAGGTCTTGGAGCTATCGCCGCTGCGGTCAACCGACAGCTCGTTGGGATCCAGACTGGCGAGATTGCGAGCCCGTGGAGCGTCGTCGTCGATTGAGGGATTCAATCTGTCGCCGCTTCTTTAGATTTAGATTCCTCCGATAGATCAGTACCCCCTTATAATGCAGTACCGGAGCAACCAGCGAAAAAAGAAAGAGATCAAGACAGGGAGAAGATCGCCTTCTCCTCGAGACCTCGAGGTCAGGCGCGCGGGGTTGCCGTCAGCTCTCTTCCTCTTGTTTTTTTCCACGGCCGCCTCTGAGATGCCTGCCGACCCCTCTGCTGCTTCCACTAGCGCCCTAGCATCCCCCAGCGCGAAGCCTTACGTGCCCAATCTCCTTCCTGGGCATCAACGGTGCGTCCTTCTTTCCCTCCTCCTCTGGGTTCCAGCTGAGGCCACCCCGCAGAGCTATACGGCGTTCTGCGCGTGCGTGCGAGTATTGCAGGAAGAGCAAAGTGAGCAACGTATCTGGCATCTGGAGGAGCAGGAAGACACCTGGCATCTGGAGGAGCAGAGTCGCGGTCGACCACGAGGAGCCGGGAGCAGCTGCGAGAGGGCCAGGAGCTAACTCTACGTTTCTTGATTGCAGGCACGTTGCGATGGGCCTGACTCGTGGCCGTGTCGCCGCTGTCGCGAGTCGGGAGTGGAGTGTGTCTTTGTGGGAGGAGGAGTGACGCCGAGAGCGGCGGACGCTGGTGCAGCGGAAGGCTCTTTGAGCGGCGTGTCCACTCCGATGTTGACGTGAGTCTTTCCCTGGCACGCGTCTGAAACGGGCAGCTGACCACTGTTCAACGCAGCCAACCTGCTTCGCCCTACTCTCTCGAGCGCCGCCTCGCCAACATGGAGGCTGAACTGCTGGCAGTCAAGCGAACGACAGACGTTCACTCTTCGCACCTGCGAGCGTTGGATTCGGCCGTCTCGACGCGCTCCTTCAACCCCACGACACTGCTGGCGGGACCTCCTTCTCCTTTCTCGAGCGGCAGCAGTGCGTGTCCTTCGCCGAGTCTCCGCTATCTACCTCTAACGCACTCGCAGACGACCAAGGAATTTCTATGGAAGATCCAGTAATTGACCAGCTTGCCCGCGCCGCCTTCGATACGTGGGTACTTTCATCGCTCGCACGACTCGCGCTGAACCCGTTCTTCGCAGCTTCTGGGCATGCTGTGCTCCCTGGGCACCTTATATCTCTCCAACTACCGACACCTTCGATCAACTCCGTCAGCGATCCCCTCTCCTCCTTTTCTGCCTCCTCGCCGTCTCCTCGCGCTTTCACGACAACCCTGCCTTCGCCCATTTCGCCGAGCAACAAGCCCTCACCCACATGCGCAACACTCTCTACTCCACCGAAACTCCCAAACTCGCCGACCTGAAAGGAAGCCTCCTCTACAACGCCTGGATGAGTCGCGGGGCTCCTCCCGGCCACTCTGTCTCCCTGGCGTTGCAGCTCGAGCTGCCTGGGTCGCTGAAGAAGCTCATTGGCGCACTGGCGCTACCGATGCAGCAGGCGAAGCAGGCGTTCGAGGCGTACATGCCTTCCGTGCGAACGTGGCTCAGCCTCTACTGTCAGGAGATTTGGTGAGCTCGCTGGTTCCAAGCAGGAGCCACAAGGGGAC
The DNA here is from genome assembly GCA_025758715.1 of Glaciozyma martinii. Classification (NCBI taxonomy): domain Eukaryota; kingdom Fungi; phylum Basidiomycota; class Microbotryomycetes; order Kriegeriales; family Camptobasidiaceae; genus Glaciozyma; species Glaciozyma martinii. The sequence continues at coordinate 7,383 of JANGFH010000834.1, read as the reverse complement.
TTACGGCGCGCTCTTTCGTTAGGCTCAGCGTGGCGACTGGACGACGATCCATGGTGAGCATCGACTTCAGCATCAACAGCGCGCGGCAACTCCTTCAATTCGAAGCCCTTCGACCAGTCGACGCCCGCATCATCGGCCAATCCGAGATGCTCGCCATCCTTGGTCCGTCTTGGATCGTTTCGGCTTGCTGCGTTCCTCCTAACTTCTTTTCTTCTCGCAGATGGCGTCCAGGACGCATTCCTCAAGATCGAGAAGCACTCGCCTGCCGAGACCGTCAGCATCATCAACCAGGCCGAGGAGGATTTGAACGCCTGGATCGCCACCTGGACCAACTGGGCTCGTGAGTTTGCGGCTGTCCTCGAGCGTCGCCCTCACTGACCACGCTCGAGCAGGTCTTCAAGAAGACTCGACTGGATCCTACATGACTGCCTCGTTTGACATGCAGCTCCACGTGAGTCCCGTTCGCGGGTTCGTTCTCCTTCCTCGTGAGACTTGAGCTGATTCCTCGCAGGTTGGCCGCTTCTACATCTTCACCCTCGGCCTTCGAGACATCACCAGCAGCGACGAGATCAGCCCAGCTCAGATGCCAGGAATCGTGGCGTCCATCTCTGCGGCGCTCGCAGTGCAAGGCGTTGCGGAAACCTACGGGATTCAGCGACTGCGCCACAGCACCGAGTTCACGTTGATCAGCATCTCTGTGAGGACCTTTCGCCGCCTTCTCACTCGCCGTCCTGACGCCCAGCTCCGCCCAGTCCGCCGGCCTCTTCCTTCTCAAGATGATCAAGCTCCTCCCTGGCGCAGTCGAAGTCCCCACCGCGCTCGCCACCGTTCATCGCACTGCCCACCTTCTGAGCGAGGCCCCCGTCAAGCAGTATCATCGCGCGCTCGTCGGCGCCCTCGCTCATCTCGAGGCTCAGCTCTCGCCCGAGTCGCTGGTTCATGTCGAACTCCCCAGTGCTGGGCTGGGTAGGTTTTCTTGCGTGCACTGTTCGTGGTACGAGGAGCTGATCGCGTTTGCTTTTTGCAGATTCGACCTCGTTCGGGGACGACCTGCTTTTCGATCCGGAGATGGAGCTGGCGATCAGCAGTGGTGCGTTCCTACTGCTTGGGACTTCCAGCTCAGTCACTGACGTCCCCATCCCTGTGTGCAGTGCTGCAACAGCCCGATTTTTGGAGTTGGGAGCAGTCTCTCCCCGCGGATTCGTTTACGGGACTGCTTTCGCAGAGTTGATTGGAGGGCGAGGAAGAGGGCCTGCGAAGTGAGGATCGTCAGGATTCGAGCGGAGAGGAATGGGAGAGGGGACGTACGGCGAATACTTGGAGAGTGAGATGGGATGTCAAAGGAGGGAAGGGAGCATCATGATCTGCCATACGTTTCTCGTCAATACCAGGCCAAGTTTAGAGGGAAAGGACCGGAATATACTCACAGAAACGAGAACGAGCAGCGAAGCTCCTCACTCGCGTCACGCGCCGAGTTTCGACTGAGAACTCTTCTTCCTCCCTTACCCTGCCTGGGGATCAAAAACAAGTCATCAGCTCTCGGTACCTCTCTCACACACGGCACGACCACCTCCGCACGGCCAAAGTCTCCTCTCCTGGAGTTCTCGGACGCGTCAATCGTCTCCTTCTCCAGGAGGTCGCCCCTCTTTCCACTCTCACGCGCTTCCCAGGAGTCTTTTCCCTCCAGGGGACGTTCAGATCTTAGCAGAAGGCAGTGCACTCGCAGCAGCGGAGGCCTGTCGGAAGGTGAGCTCCCTCTCCGCCCTTTGTCCTCCAAGGACTCGCGCTAAACTCTGTTGTCAGGTCGCAGAGTAGCTCAGGCTAGCTCCAGCTCTCCCGCTGTACATACACACCTCAATTCCTCTCCCGCCAGCATATTCCTCTGCCCTTCCACCCTCGACGACCTCTCCTCCTCCTCGCGACGAAGCCACCGGCGACTGCACACCTTTGAGCGCGTCGAGCCCTGGCATACGCGTGTTTGTCTTTAACGAGTGTTATTCCTTCATCTGGTACGTCTATTGTAGCCAGAGGGAGGGAGGTCCGGCGTGCTGACGACTCACGCGACGCAGCATCTTGCATATCTTCACGATCTCGCCATGTCCCGCCGGTCCTCTTCGACCTCTCACGCCATATCCTTCCAAGGCCCCATCACTTTCCCCGGCCTCCCCAACTCCCTTCGGGCGTCACCAACCGTCCTTCGCTCCCTCCTCCCTCCTCCCATCGGCACCTTCCACGCCGTCCTCTGCGGGACGACACTCCATCTGCATCGAGGAGACCCTTTCCGTACCGCCGAAGGACAGGAACAGGACGGTGCGAAGATTGCGCGGTTGAAACTGGACGAGCGAGGATGGACGGTGGCGCGGAGAAGGAGCACCGACGAGGGAGGAGGGTCGGGCTTTGAGCTGGCGCACGAGTTGGAGCTGGAGCCAAGGGAGAAGGGAAAGGGAAACGTACTGTCGAGGAAGGTGTCGACCCCGAGCCTGGCGTCGGTTAGGGAGTCTCCAGGATGGGAGAAGGAGGGGGGGAGCAGGCCCCGCTTCGCCGACAAGTTTGCTCTGCGAAAGCGGATCAAGAGCGTTTCGACGACCTCGAGCATATTTGGAGGAGCGCCAGCTGCCGCGCACGACGTCGTCGAACCCCTCGTCATGTACGCCGCCGACGCGGACAGGTGGATCGCTGCTCTCAACGCCGCCCTCGCACCTCTCCAGATTCCCTTCGTACCTCCTCCGACTCCCAAACGCTCCATTTCGTCCTCCGCCTCTCTTCCCAGCTTCTCCTCACTCTCCGACACTCTCCAAATCACCTCTCGACGTCCTCTCGCACCCCAGGTCGCCCCGAGCGCCGTCCCTCCCAACTTCAACGCGGGCAGACGACCTTCCTTCCTCGATCGACCTCCTCCAAGCCCTCGAAGCTACGTCAACGTTCCCCTAGCGCTGGCTCCGAACTCGCCCTCGTCAAGTCCAGCCCCGAGGTCAACAGTCCCGGCGTGGCTTTCGGCGGTTCGATCGTCGTCGAGCTCGAGCACGACGAGGGTCTCGCGCTCGGCTTCGACGAGCATTCCTCACGTCAAGCCAAAGACGTCGCTTTCGTCGCTGAGCTCCTCGGGCGAAGGGCATTCGACGTCGATGGAGCGAAGTCGATCGGACGGGAGCAGACCTTCGCTCGACAGCGATGGCGGGATCGGCGAGAGCTCGAGCAAAGTTCGGCTATTGGGGTTCCTGGGAAGGAAGAGCTCGCAGGGCAGCGACCGTTCCACTCCCTCCTCGTCCACGCGACGAAACTCCGGTCCTCTCTACTCGCAGGGGATCCGATCAACAAGCTCCCTCTCCCTCACCGACTCCCTCCCCAGCGAATCGCACTCAACTAGCGTGTGCTCCAGCGACGTCCACTTCCCTCCCACTCCCCAACTCGCCTCCGCACTCGACCTCGGCTTCCCAAATTCTTCCCCTCTCCCCCGGCGCTCCTCCCTTTCCTCCTCGCGGGGCATCCGTCCTGGAACTACTCCATCTTCGACGGAGTCCAAGTCGCGCGCGACGAGGCATGGCAGCGACGGTGCAAGCACGTCGAGCCGCAGCACGTACCTCAGCGCGGAGGACTACGCAGCGAGCGACGCCGCTTCCACTCCGAAACGACGGGGAAGCGGACGCGGAGGATTGTTCGAGCGTCGGGAGGCCTCTCTTTCGGATCGAAGGAGGATTTTGCCTGCGGGGGACCAATCGTCGACGTCGGAAGGACCGGTTGTCGAGCACATCGTCAAACCGGCGCACCTCATCTCTCAGATGCGGGACGAGGTCGAGCAGCAATCTCGCGGAGCTCATCGACAGCTCTCCTTCGCCCCTCTCCGCGCCGGTCTCTCCCCTCCTCCCCGCAACATGTCGCGACAAAACCTCTCCTCCCTCGCTGCCAACCGAAGTCCCTCCAAATCCCCCTCGACGTCGTCCTTCCTCCCCTCCAGCCCTTCGACACGAGCGACCCGCACCTCCCTCGCTCAGCTCGCGACCTCGAGTCCTCGTCGAGACACGACGTCGTCCTCACCGGAAACTCCGAGAGCGCGACGATCTTCGTTCGGGACGAAACTCGTTCAGGACATGGCGGTCACGCCTTGGAAGTTGCGGAGCGGGGGGCCACGTTGACGCGGGATTCGGATTCGACAGGCATCGACTCGTACGAGCGCGTTGTTAATCTCTATTCCGGACACGCCGGAGCTCAGGACAAGCATCTACACATACCGCAATCACTTGTTTACCTCGCTGTAGCTTCCCTCGCCCGCTGTGCTTATGTTTACCCCCCTCCCAGCTGCGATACGAATCAAACACTTGCATTCCGTTGAAAAGCCGAAGCTCCGACTACGCAGCGCGTAGGAGATCTTCGAAGGCGTACCGAGCAGGCCTGGACGAACCAACTGCAAGTCCGAGTTGGCGCCGTTGACCTTGGCGGCCGGCGTCGCGATAGATCTTGCTCCCTCCCTCTTCCTTCCAAACCGCGTTCTGCGTTGCGTTCTCCCTCTCGCTGCCTAGAGTCGAAGCTCAATTCCAAATGGAAGCGGGGTCATCCTACTCCGCCGGGGAATCCTCTTTCAGCTCTGCACCTCCCTCGAGCTCGAGGGCAAGCGACGTCAAGCTCGACAAGGATGGCTTGCCAAAGAAGAAGCGGAAGCAGGTCAGTCCATCGCACCTCTTTCCTGTCCACTCGGCGCGCCTGGAGCAGGAGCCAGCGGCTGTCGTGCACTCGGCGTTCTTTCTGCCCCGCTTCGTAGAGACCTCGCTAAAATCCTCCTGTGCAGTTGGTGTACGTTCGTTTGGCAGCAGGGAGGATGGAGACGGGGTGGAAGCTGACGTAGTTCGTGTTCCGCAGAGCCTGTGACGGTTGTCGGCTTCGGAGGGTGAGCGCGTCTCGAGATGGGTGCGGGCAGGGAGGAGGAAGCTGACGCGCTCTTTCCTAGGTCAAATGCAACAAGCTCGATACGGGTGCAGGCGCTTGCAGCGAGTGCGAGAAGAAGAACATCAAGTGAGTGGGCGGATGTGGGGAAGGAGCGGGGAGAGGAGCTGATGGAACGGCGACGCAGGTGCACGGATTCGTACGTTCGGACCAAGCCAAAGGCGGTGCGGAGTGGGAAGCTCATCCAGAAAGCAAAGTACGTTGGATGGGAGACGGTGAGGGCGAGCGAGGGAGGTGCTGAACTCGCCTTGCTTGTCGCAGAATCCTTTATGGCGACGGAGGCGCCGGCTCCTCGAACTCGAACTACGACTCACCAGAACCCTCGCCAACGGAAACTGCTTTTGGAACGGGAGGGCAGAGTACCCAGGTCGTTCGAGCGGCGGAGGCGCGCTTCGTCAGTGGCGAGCTTGCGAGGGCAATTTCGGGTCGTGCGTTGCTGCCATCTCGCGTGTGGAGAGGGAGCTGATCACCTAGCAAGCAGATCTCATTCGAGCGTACAAAGATCTCGTGCATCCGCAGTGCCCCCTCGTGGACTGGAGCGCCTTCACTCGCGACCTCGACCTGGCTGGGGGAAGCACGGAGAAGATGTCGCCGACGGGCGAATGCTTGTCGCTAGTGGTTCAGGTGCGTGCGTTTTCCTTCTTGCTTTTTGAAGCGATACTCAAGCCGCCTCGGGCATCGACAGGCTTGGGCGGCAAGATTCTCGGACAGCAGCTTGATCGTCGGCACGGGCGCGCCTTCGCTCACCGACGTTTACGAGCACCGTGGACGAGATTTCAGCGAGTCGGGGAACGCAAGGGAGAACTTTGCGAGGGCGATGGCGGATCGGGCGTTGCGGATGATTGACGAGAAGGGTTTGCTGCGGAGGCCGAGTGCGGCGGCGGCTTCAGCGTTGATCATGCTCGAGTTTTTGATGACCTGTGAGTTCGAGTGGCTGGATCGCTCTTCGAGAAAGCAGGCTGACGATCCGTGTCCAAGGGGGCGACGAACATCGGAGATCAGGACGACACTTGATGGCAGCAGCGGTGGAGCATCTTCGCGCCGTCAACGATGGGCTCTCGGACGATCCGACGGAGGAGATCAGCGCGCAAGATCGCACTTCGGGAGGAACGCTGTTCTGGATGGCCTACACTCGCGACGCCCTCTCTTCTGCCTTCGCTGGTCGAGCTACTTGCCTGTGCGTTGCCTTCGCTTCGGGATCGAACCTTCACTTAAATTTGCCCCTTCGCAGCACCGACGACGACCTTGTCGTGCTTTGCGAACTCCTCGCAAATTCAAGCACTGCCGACGACATCATGACTTACATCACTTCAAACGATCCTCGCATCCTCACGGGCTTGGGAGTCGTCTCCCTCTTCCGGAACATCACCACCGTCGTGAGGGATTTTACTGCTCGCGTCGCTGGTCGTAAGTTCGTTCCCTTTGGAGCCCGCTCCTCGTGTGCTGACTCGCTCTTCGCAGCTCTGCCTCGCCGACAACGTCTCAACATCGGCGCCATTCGCGATATGTGGGCCGAGATGGACGTAGCGGCACGCTACGCTACCGTCTTCCAAGACTCGATCCAGAAGGCACACTGGACCCAGGAGCCCAACTCGAACGTCTGGTGCGTTTCCTGCGAATCGGGCTGCCAGCGAGGACTACTCCCTGATCGTCGCTCTTTGACAGGTTCCGAGACCTCGTCGCGATGCGCGCTCAGCTCAGCCACGCCATTCATCGCAGCATTCTGCGTCGTCTCGAGACTGAACGACATCCGTCTGGACAGCTGGACGGCGAGCATCATCTCTATATCGAAAATCTCGAACGTCTCAAGCTCGAATCGGACGAGCGGTTCCTCGGCACTTCGCGAGAAGTCGTGAAGCTTGCTGTGAGTAGGGTTGGGATTCCCTCCTTGCTTGCGTACGCTGACGGTTTCTGCTGACTGCGCAGAGGAGCTACGGAACGAACCTCATCGGGGCTGCTTCGCTCACGTGCGAGAACCTTCCCAGCTACGTGCGTCGGCGCGCAAACTCACGTTCTCGAGCTGGCCACTGACCCTTCCTCCCTCAGTTGTCGCACATGCTGGCAATGCCCTGCTGGGAGCAAGGAGGACCCCAGAACTGGCCGTTGGCTTCCAAGCAAGAAGAAATCCCATGGTTCGTTAGCTCCCCTCCATCTCGCGGTTCCTCTCTGCTAACCTCGGTTCGCGCAGGGCTATCACCGCGCTCAAGCTGCTGGGCTGGAGCTGGGCCAACTTTCAACGGCCAATCCTCGACGCTGAGCTCGCCCTCGACCAGCTCGCAGCCCAGGTCGAGCAAGCTCGAGCATGCGCCCCACCCTCCCACAGCCCACTCGATCACGACCAGTACCAGCACTTCGAGGGCGACCAGCACGCCTACCCCTCGCCATCCTCGTACCAGTACCCCTCGGCGAACGAACCGACCCAGCAGCAGCCGCAGCAGCAGCCGC
>JANGFH010000827.1:0-14071 GCA_025758715.1 Glaciozyma martinii | reverse complement strand
GACGAGGACAGCGAGGACGAGGGGAGGCTGCTTGGGCAGAGGAGGGTGAGGAGGAACTACGACGAGCCGGCGGCGGACGACGATGATATCTACGGAGGAGTGAGTCGACGTGTTCGCGGTGTCGGTGTTGGGGCAGGAGCTGATGCGTCTGCTGGCGCCCGCAGGAGATGCCGCTCGAGCAGCTGTCGGACATCAGGGCCGACTCTATCGCTCAGTGGATCGAGGACCCCCGCGCGAGGAGGACCATCATGCGCGAGTTCAAGAGCTTCCTCATGACCTACACCGACGTCGCAGGCGTGTCAATCTACGGCCAGCGTATCCGCCAACTCGGAGAGGGTACGTTCTCTCCCCTCCTCCCAAGCGCCTCCTCCCTCGCTGACGCCCTCCACGCAGTCAACTCCGAGTCCCTCGACGTCTCGTTTCTCCACCTTTCGGACAGCAAAGCGATCCTCTCTTACTTCCTCGCCAACTCGCCCTCGTCCATGCTCCCCCTCTTCGACGAAGTCGCCCTCGATGTCATCCTCCTCTTTTACCCCTCCTACACCCGCATCCACGCCGAAGTCCACGTCCGAATCACCGAGCTCCCCACCAGCTACACTCTCCGCGACCTCCGACAAGTCCATCTCGATGCGCTCGTGCGCGTGAGCGGAGTTGTCACGAGGAGGAGCGGCGTCTTCCCCCAGCTCAAGTATGTCAAGTTCGACTGCGTCAAGTGTGGGGAAGTCTTGGGACCGTTCTACCAGGACGCCAGCGCCGAGATCAAGATCAGCTTCTGCAGCGGGTGCACGTCCAAGGGACCGTTTACCGTCAACTCGGAGCAGGTGCGTTCTCGCGTCTCGAGGTGATGCGGAGAAAGAACTGACGAGCGTTTCGCACGCAGACCGTCTACCGCAACTACCAGAAGATGACGCTTCAGGAATCGCCTGGGTCGGTCCCCGCTGGACGACTCCCTCGCCACCGCGAAGTCATCCTCCTCTGGGACCTCATCGACTCGGCCAAGCCTGGAGAAGAGATCGTTCGTCCCTTCTCCACGTTCCTGGCTCCCCAGCTAACCCACTCTCCCCTCGCAGGAAGTCACGGGAGTCTACCGCAACAACTTTGACACCTCGCTCAACGTCAAGAACGGCTTCCCCGTCTTCGCGACCGTTCTCGAGGCGAACCACATCAACAAGAAGGAGGACCTCTTCGCTTCGTTCCGACTCACCGAGGAGGACGAGAAGGCGATTCGAGCTCTCTCGCGCGACGAGCGGATCGGGAAGCGCATCATCAAGAGCATGGCGCCGAGCATCTACGGGCACGAGGACATCAAGACCGCCATCGCGCTCTCGCTCTTCGGCGGCGTCTCCAAGGACATCAACAGGAAGCATCGCATTCGCGGCGACATCAACGTCCTCCTCCTGGGAGACCCCGGAACCGCCAAGTCCCAGTTCCTCAAGTACGTTGAGAAGACGGCGAACCGCGCCGTGTTTGCGACCGGTCAGGGCGCGAGTGCGGTCGGATTGACGGCGAGCGTGAGGAAGGACCCGGTGACGAGGGAGTGGACGCTCGAGGGAGGAGCGCTCGTGCTGGCCGACAAGGGAGTGTGCATGATCGACGAGTTTGACAAGATGAACGATGCGGATCGGTGAGCTTCCTCTTTCTTTCGTCGGTGTGCGAGCGCGGGAGCTGATGAGCGGCACGCAGGACGTCGATTCACGAGGCGATGGAGCAGCAGAGCATCTCCATCTCCAAGGCTGGAATCGTCACGACCCTCCAGGCTCGCTGCGCCATCATCGCCGCCGCCAACCCGATCCGAGGACGCTACAACCCCACGATCCCGTTCAGCCAAAACGTCGAACTCACCGAACCCATCCTCTCCCGGTTCGACATCCTCTGTGTCGTGAAGGACGCTGCCGACCCCATCGTCGACGAGATGCTCGCCAAGTTTGTCGTCGGGAGTCATCTTCGAAGTCATCCCAACTTTGATCCTGCGACGGACGAGGTCAACATTGCCACTTCGCTCGACCTCGACGTGCGTTCCTCCCACTCCCTCCTTCCGCCGCGACTCGCTGACGCTTTTTGTCGCCGCGCAGATCATCCCCCAAGACCTCCTTCGTAAGTACATCCAGTACGCTCGCGACCGAGTGAAGCCCCAACTGCACCAAATGGACCACGACAAGATCTCGCGGCTCTACTCGGACCTCCGCCGCGAATCCCTCTCGACCGGATCCTACCCCATCACCGTTCGTCACCTCGAGAGTATGATCCGGATGAGCGAGGCGAGCGCCAAGATGCACTTGCGCGAGTACGTTCGGAGCGACGATATCGACCTTGCGATCCAGGTCACCGTTGGGAGCTTCGTCTCGGCGCAGAAGTCGTCGATCAAGAAGCAGCTTGAGCGTGGGTTCCGGTCAGTCCTCCTTCTTTGTGCGCTTTGAGAGAGGAGCGGAGCTGATTGCGGGTTTCTTCGCGCGTTACAGGAAGTACCTCCGCGTCGCTACCGATCACGAGGAGGTCCTCGCGTTCCTCCTCGGCCAGCTCGTCAAGGACAAGGTTCGCTACCAGACGCTCAAGAACAACGCCTCGCCCGACAGCGTGACGATCAAGATTGCCGAGTTCGAGGAGCGCGTGCGTCCCCCGTTTCTCTTTTCGTCGGTTCGTTGGGGTCGAGCTGACTTTGGGGTGCAGGCGAAGGAGTTGGAGATCTTCGACATCAATGCCTTTTTGAGCTCGCAGCTGTTCAAGACGAACGGGTACAAGAAGGCGGGCGCGACGATTGTCAAGTCGTTCTCGGATCAGATCTAGGGGTGGGGGAGTGCGAGGGGAGGTAGTACTGTAGCGTTTAGTTTGGTCGTTGGTGTATTCGAGTCGTGATTGTCAGACACGTTGAGAGCCAGTTCTTGCTCTCGAGGACGTAAGGTGCCGAGGGTTGGCCAGCGGCGATGAGCGAGTTCTGCCAGCGGCAGGGAGCCTCCTTTGCGAGCTTTGCTGCGTGCGTGGCACGCCTGGAGCCTTCTTTGCTTGAGTTTGGGCGCGCCGCTTTTTGGAAAGAGGTTCCAGAGAAGGAGCGGTACCGCTCTCCTCCTCGAGCGACACCGCTCCTCCCGCTCCAGATACCGCTGTGTTCTAGCCGAAGTTCCCTTTCGCAGGGATCCCCGAGAAATCCGGAAGTACTTCAGCGACCTCTCTCCTGCTCCCACTACGTTGCAGTTGAACGCTTCGGAGCTCCGCAGGAGCCTGAGGAAGGAGAAAGCATTCCTCGCTCGTACTCGCTGCGAGGTCTCTTCGCATCCCAGCGCATGGAGCATGTAACGCGATTCCAGCTACATCACCGTACAGACTATGATCTCCCCTCCAGACCTGTCCGCCGCCTCTTTGCTCCTCGCCTGGTGGCAGAGCAGCTCGTAGAAGGAGTGGTCCTCGTTACCTCCCGCATGGGCGAGGTTGAGTGGGAGCCAGCCGAAGACGTGCTTGTTGGGAAGTAGATCTCGGGATCTCGGGTGTAGTACTGACAAAGAAGGGATCAGGGGAGGAAGGAGAGAGGCGGAGGGAGGGGCGGGACGAACCTTTGTCTTGAGCTGAGTCTTCCTTCGGAATCCGAACAGCGTCTCCTCACGAGCATAGCGACCAACGAAGAGATCTTGGACGTCCTTGAGCGTGCAGTTAGACTGCGTCGAATCCTTGGGCAGTGTCCAGTTCTGCAAACGACTTGTTCAGCAAGCGAGCTCTGCACCCAGGGAGAAGACGCACCTCGACAAGAGCCCATCCATCGTACAGCGTGTCCTCCATCCAGCCTCGCGAAGTAAGGAATGCTCCACTATCAAATCGAACGCCCTTTTGCCCGCTCCAGGCATCCTTGGAGAAGACGCTCGGCTTCGGCCACGTCCTGCGCCAGCACGCCCTCGTCAGCTTGCACCCCACCCCCTCCACGGACCAGACTCACTCGAAAGCATAGCACCCAAACGACTTTCCCTTCTGCACGACCGTCGCCAGATCCTCCTCGTCCGCCTCCCTCCACACCCTCCCGAGCTCGATCGCGCCGTCCTCGCCCCTCCTCGCGCCCACGCAGGCCACCCACGCTTTCCCCGGGTGGCGTACGTTGAACTTGATGTAGTTGGGCGTGGGCTTGGAGCGGCGGTGGAGCTCCTCGAGAGCGCGGTAGCGGGCGCAGGTGCAGGCGAGTGCGTGTGACACGAGATGAGGGGGTCGGCGAGGGAGAAGAGGAGGCGCTGGAGGTGGGGGTACTGGGAGAGAGAGGAGTTGTTGGTGAAGAGCTCGAAGAGTGGGGTCGATTTCGGAGAGGTTGGAGCCGTGCTGGAGGAACGAGGGCAAGGGAGCGCCGGACTCCGCGACTTCCTTCTCTTCGAATTGAGTCTAGCTCTTTGCACACCTACCCACTCTCCTTCTGACCCAAACCACGACTCTGAGCATGTGTCGCGCGACTCTACACCCCCTTCCTGGACGACCTTTTCGCTGCAAAACTGTTTCCTGAACCCAGACTGGTTTGATTGCGGGCTTGCCCATTTTGAGCACGGGTCACGACGTCCTCTTCCTCTTCCTCGTTTGTCCTTTCGCTTCTGCCCTCACGAGATCCTTCGAAGCCCGAGGTGCGTTGCAGAGACTCTGCAGTGAGTGCTGGACTCGCGGAGCAAAGGGGACCCGAGAAGCCCACACAAATCGCCTTCGCAAGCCTCATTCCTCGCTGAACGAAAATGCGATTGACACTCAGGGTTCCAGCTTCCAGAGCGCGGCCAGCGTGCCCTAAATCCACCTCCTACACGAACCCTCCCTTGGAACCCATCTGGTTGTCGATCCTCCTAAACCGCTCCTCCTCGCGCCGACTGATGATGAGGGCGGCTGTCGTGAAGAACAGGGCGACTTCAATCGCGGTAAAGCCGTAGATCTGCGTGAAGCCTGTATCAGTTTTGCAAGAGGAAAAGCAAGCGAGGACGAACGGTGGTGAAGACGTTGTTGAGGAGGTAGCTGCGACAGCGAGTCAGCGCCGATCCCAGCGAGCGTGCGAGCGTGCGAAGAGGACTCACTCGGAGAAATCGGTGATGGGATTCACGCAGCCTTGAATAGCAGTGACATTGGTGATGGGTCCTGCGCAGAAGCCAGTCGATTCGGTGAACAAGCCGTTCGAAGTCGCATTAAAGTATCCGCAGCACTGGAGCTGGTGGTGCCGAGGAGAGGTCAGCGGGAAGCGTGGTATGGAAGGAGGGGACGAACGGTGTCCTGGAGAAAAGCCATCGTTTGGCCGTTCTGCGCCAGCCAGACTACCCTGTAGTTCTCTCGCTGGGTGAGACTGAAGAACCAAATGATGCTGCGAAGCGAGGAGACGATATCATCAGCGCTCTCCCTCCTCCCGCCCTAACATTCCTTCGCACCTTCCAATAATAATCGTGGAGACAGCTGCAAAGACCTCATCAGCTCCCGCACAGCACCGAATCCCAACCCAAACGACGCACTGGTAAAGATGAGAGCCCAATTGAAGACAACAAGCCCCATCGTATTATCCCCCTTTCCCGCTCCGAATCCCAACGAGAAACCAATCACTCCCACAATCGCAGTGAGAACAATCATCGCTCCCAAGACCGTAGCAGCTGCATCCGAAACCCCATCAGCTGCCCCCGACTCCTCCATTCCGCAGCAGAGGACGCACCAGTGAGATCCATCGACCCGATCACGAGCGTACGAAGCGTGTTCTTATCCAACTTCCCACCTTCCATGCGCCAGATCTGAGCAACGATGATGAGGATGGCGGCGGAGGCGATGAAGAGGAAGGTGAAGAGGGACCAGGCGGTGGTGAGTTTGCGGAGGCGAGTCCAGTGGGCTGACATGGTGAAATAGTCGCTTGGGGTGGAGCTGGGGACGAGGTGGGGGGACGGCCGGCGTCGGAAGGAGGTTGGGAGGAAGGGCGCTGGGCCACGGGGTTGATGTCGCTGGGACTGAGGGGAGAAGGCGAAGCTCGAGGGACGCACAGCGAACCGAGGAGGGGGGAGGAGAGGGAGGGCGGGCAAGCCTGAGGAGACTTGGACAGGGCAAGTAGAGAGAAAAGAGCAAACCTCAGCGTGACTGCGTCCTCCCCTCACGACGACGGCCTGAGCGGGGCGTCCCTGTCTGTCTCGACTCCAAATTCTCTTCAATTCTTCCTCGAGAGACGACGACGATGAGCTGGTAAAGAGGGTATAGAATGCAAGGGGGGGATACACACAGCCTAGTACGTCTGGCACAGGACCGTCCTCGTCCATTCCGCCGCCTCGAGCTTCGGCTTCCACTCGTCGTAGCACTCCTTGAGCATCGCGTACTCCTTCGTCACCAAGTCCTCGACGTTCCCGTCCGCCATCGTCACGTCGCCGTCCGTCGCAGGTGCGCCAGCTTCGAGGGCAGCCGTTTTGGACGCCCAGTCGCCGAGGAGCTGCTCGACGAGTCCGGTTCCTTCGGCGATGGTTTCGGGGGACATGGTCGTCGTAATGGTCGCTTCGGTGGCTGTAGAGGTCGTTCAGGACGTGTGCGAGGAGAAAGGGAAGAGAACGAACGGTTCTCGCTAAAGTCCTCGAGGTCGTCCGCCTTCCGCTTCGCAAGCTGTCGCGAACCAACGTCAGCACGATCACTGCCCCCAGTTCCGCCCAACGCACCTTGATGACCTCGCTAGGAAAGTTGGCCAACTCCGCCACATGGATACCGAAACTCTGATCGCACACCCCTGCCCCAAGCCATCATCAGCTCTCATCCCCTTTTCTCCCTCAGCGAAACCACGCACCCGGCTCGACCTTGTAAAGCAGCGTAATCTCCTTGCCCGTCAACGAATCGGGCTTGGTCTCGACGTGCGCGACGACGTGGAGGTTCTTGACGTGAGGAATCTCTTGCGCGAGCGCCGTAAGTTCATGAAAGTGCGACGCAAAGAGGACCGAAGCCCTAATCTCCGTCGCCAGATGCCTTAACACCCTCTCATCAGCTCTTCTCCCACCCCACAGCGAGAGAGAGAGAGGAACTCACTCCGAGATAGCCCACGCGAGCCCGAACCCATCGAACGTCGACGTTCCCCTCCCGAGCTCATCGATGATGACGAGTGAATCCCGCGTAGCACTCTTGAGGATCGCAGCCGTCTCGAGCATCTCAGCCATGAAAGTCGACACGCCCTTGAGTTGACTATCGCCCGCGCCGACGCGGCAGAGGATCGAGTCAAAGATGGGGACGGTGGCCGAGTCGCAGGGGACGAAGCAGCCGATTTGGGCCATGAGAGCGATCACGCCCGCTTGGCGGATGAAGGTGCTGTTGCGCGAGGCGTTAGGGCCAAACCAGGGAGAGGGGGGGAGGAACGAACCTCTTGCCGCCCATGTTGGGGCCAGTGATGATCTGGAACTCGCTGACGTCTGCGGAGGAAGGGATCAGTGAAAGCAAGGCACGGAGTAAGGGCAGGAATGTACCTCGTTCGAGGGAGATGTCGTTCGCGATAAAGTTGACGCCGTCCTGGACCTCGAGACAAGGGTGACGCGACTCGATGAGAAGGAGACTCCCTTCACCTGCGCCAAAGTCAGTGAGCAACTGCGCGCAGGGACAGCAAAAGCAACGCACCCTTTTCAGTGACGGTAGGCTTGATGTACGAGATCGGCGCGTTGAGAGAGGCGGCAGCGAGACTGTGGAGAACGAGGGTGAGCAACGAACGACGACGGGCTGCGACCGGACGAACCTGGCGACGACGTCGAGATGCGCAAGAACCGTGTTGAGCTGCTCGAGCACAGTGCCGTACGAAGCTGCACCGACCTCATCAGCACCGAGCGAGCCGCGCACGCAGACGCAAAAAGAACGCACCAGCGATACTGATGACCTCCTTGACGAGCGAGTTCTGCTTCTTCGCATAGTTGGCCGTAAAGTCCTTGTACTCGTCGTTGAGGCGCTTGAGAGCCTTGGTCGTAAAGAAGACTCCGTTCGACTTGTTCGTAAGCTCAATGTACCCCTTCCCCTTGATCGCCGTCGCTTCCTGCACTCCCCATCAGTCTCCCGTCTCCCCAACTCACCACAAAGAAAAAAATAAGAAACGCACCTTCCTCGTCAGTCGGAAGCAGTACCCATACAGCGTATGCTGCTCGAAATGCAGCACCTTCTGATCCATGTCCATGTCGAGGTCCCTCGCGACCTCCTTGTGCTCCTCGTCCAGACTGTCTCGCACGCCTTCAAGCGAATCCTTGATCTCCTGAAGCTGGTCGTCAAACTCGGGTTTGATCACGTAGTTGTGCCGATCGAGTTCGTCGAGGTCGATAGTCGTTTCGACCATCTCTTGCATCCCGCTGAGGTTCGAGGCGAATTCCTGCCGTTTGCTGCATTAGCTCGGTACCAGCGAGCGAGGGGGAGGAGGACGTACGCGCAGCTGAACGAGGTACGTCTCCTCGATGAGCGGCGGCCACTTCTCGTTCGCCTGTCCTCCGACTTCGAGGAGCGTGACGAGTCCTGGGAGGAGGAGGAGCGCCTGGTAGACGCGCACGACGTCCTCGAGGTTCGCAGCGCCCTTCTGAAAGCGTTTCGAGATGCGGTGGAGGTCGGGCATCGATTTGAGGAAGTCGTCCTGCGGCGGAGTCAGTAAAGCTCGAACCAGGGCGAGAAACGGGACGCACGACGAGGGACTGACGCAGCTCCTGATCTTCGTACATGCATTCGACGAGATCCTGGCGTTGTTCTGCCGGACGTCGGGTGAGCGAGGTTCTGGGGACGAGGGAGGAGCGAACGGACCGATCTTGTGGAGGTTGACGAGAGGCTGCTTGAGCCACTGCGCAAGCATCCTCGTTCCCTGGGACGTCTTGCAGCGGTTGAGCAGGCCAAAGACGGACATGTTCTTGTTCGATCCTCCCATTCCAGTCGGATCCGGCATCACTGCGACGAGGGGTGAGCGATTAGGACTGACGAAGGAGGAGCGAACGCACGGTTGAGAGCACGGAGAGCACTCGCGTCGAGCTTCATGTACTGAGTGAGGTCGTGGTTCCTGAGCTTAAAGTGGGAGAAGTTGGATTCGTCGGCCATGAGGGCGAGGTACGAGATGAGGGCCGAGGTGGCCGACATGGCGACCTTGAGATCGAATTCGGCTTCACGTGGGGTCAGTCAAATCGGGCGAGGGGAGGGAAAGAAACGCACGACGAGTAGAGGCTTGGAGGTTGCCTACGAGGAGGCGGTTGAGGTCCTGTTCGACGTCCTTGGCCGTGAACTCGCCTGCGAAGGAGGGTCAGCGAGCGGACGGAGCGAGAGCGAAAGGGGCGCCCACTCTTTTTGCGATCCGTGATGACAATGTTGCAGCGCTCGACGAGAGTGCGAATCTTGTCCATCTCGTAGTCCTTGGTCTTCTCCTCGGCTGGCAGGAGGACCTCCTTGACGCCGAGCTGTATTAGGAGCGCCTGCGTTCGCACGTCCGCGTCAGCTTTCCCCTCCCGCCCAGCACCTCTCGGCTACGCACCTCCGTGTTGGAGAACAAGTCGTTGTCCACAAACTCGCTCACTCCCATCTCCTGCATCGACGTATCCGCGAACGCCACTCCGACCGTCTTGATGTTGTCCTTGACGACGAGCTTGAGCGCAAGGATGACGGGCGCCGCCAGCATATCCGTATGCGCAAACAGCAGCTCCTCGACGCTCCCCAAGTTGCCCGGACTCGCGCTCTTGCCCAGCTTCCACCTCGTCGACTTGCTCCCGCCCTCCGACTCGTAGATCTCGATTCGAAGCTGCTTGGTCGTGAGCGCGTCGCGGAGGAAGGACTGGGCGACGGTGGTGGACATGCTGCACGAGGCGAGGCCGGGAGCTTTGCCGAGGTACTTGATGACCGTCTGCGTCTTGTAGTGGTGCGTCGCGACCCAGACGGCGTCGGTGCCGTAGGCGGAGAAGAAGTCCTGCACACGGGGGTTAGCTGTGGTACTACAAGGGTGTAGAGGGAGAGCCTACCCCACGGTCAAAGAGGCGGATGGTGCCCTTGGGAGTCTGTGCAAGACGCGAGGTGATGAGTCGCGAGCAGGAGAAGGAGACGCGACGTGACTGACTGGTGGAAGCTTGCGAACGGCGGCGCAGAATCCCTCGGCCGCAGACATGTCTGCCTCCAAGTCCTTCTCCTTGCTCTCGTACATGACCATCGTGGCGGGAGGGGGTTGGGGCGGAGGAGGAGAGCTGGGGTTGAGAGTGTCGGTGCGCCGAAGAGGGGAGTCGCTTCGGTGTGGTGTAACTTGGTGCGGTGATGTGACCTGGTGGGATCCTCTGAGCTTGGTGTAGACGGTGCTCGTGCCGGAACCTGGCTTGGGTTGGTGTGAGAGAGATGGAAGAGGATCAGACGCGTCGAGACGTAGCCGAAAATTAATGTTAATTAAACCAAAAACTTCGAAAAACCAGATGTATTGTTGGCATCGAGTGATTCTCAGGAAACACTTCTCTGCACGAAAAGTCAGCACGTATCAAGACTCGTGGACATGGAGATGCTTTGAAGAGGCGTGAAAAACTGCTGGGACGAGTTTGGGTCGACAGGGCTGCCCTGATCCGCCGTGCGACGACCGCGTTCGGTAGCGAGGGGAGGAACGCCCCAATCTGCCGGGTTGTTCGTGGAGGTGGACTCGAGAACTGATTCATTCAGTATTTATGGGAGGGAGCGGGGGACGCTGAGGGCACTTTTGGATCGTCGAGGTGCACACCTCGCTCTCGAGTCGCTCCAGTAGACGAGGATTGACCAATTTCTCCACAGACCTGGGTTCTCTCCGACGACAAGATCGGATTCACCCTCAAAGACTTTCGAGATCTCTACGTCGGACGCTACAAGATCGAACCAGCAAAGCGTCGCAAGCTCCTCGGACGTCCCAAGCCCCGCCAACCGAGCGCCGTGCGTCCTCTCGCTCCCCCCCCCTCGATCAACCGATAACCAAGTTGGCTTCATCTGCAGTACTATCGCTGGGATCCGGAGATTCACTTTGATAGGCATCTCTGGGGCTGGCTTCCGCTCAACCTCGTCCATGCGAGGAGCGAGGACAGCCTCTACGCTATGCGATGCGCTTGGGCGGCTTGAGCGGGGGTTTATAAAGATAGATGACCAGGACCGTGCTTGAAATACCAGGGAGGAGTTGTTCTCGCTACCAACTCGATCACCGCAGCCTGGTTGACGAGGTTGCCTTTGTTGTTTGCGGTTGCGGGGGCCGGCGGGCACTGTGATCGCATTCCGAGCGCTTACAGTAGCTCATTGATCCTACTTGCCGAGGGAACGGAGGGTACGAGAGGAGCGAGCTTCCAAACTGCTCCCGCACCGTTGATTCAGCGAGGTTGGATTCCTCGCTCCACTCGGCGAGATTGCGGTCTCGAATCCTCGTTATATAGTTTCTATCACTCTTCTCTACAGCACCAAAGATCTAAACCACACGCGAGCTCTTCGCCAGCCCCTCACCCTTCAAAAACGCCGCCACCGTTCGAACAGCTTGGATACAGCCATCGATCTGAATCTCCTCGGTCCCAGCACCACTGCGAGCAAAGATTGAGGGTCAGTATTGCTCGACGGAAACTGTGAGAAGAGCGCACCAGTGAGGAAGCACGACGACGTTCTCCAGAGCAAGCAGCTCGCGATACTCTTTCAGCGTCGGTGGCTCATGCACGAATGCATCGAGTCCGGCTCCTCCAATCTCCCCGGTTTTCAAAGCGACCACCAAAGCCTCCTCGTCAATCTGCGCACTCTCATCAGCCCCCTCCGGCAGAGATCGCAAGAGCGAAACCGACGCACCAATCCTCCTCGGGCCGTATTGATCAGCACTGCGCTCTTCTTCATCGCGGCGAATTCGTTCGTAGAGAGCATTTGGGAGGTGGAAGGGAGGAGAGGGCAGTTGAGGGAGATGATGTCGCTGTTGGCGAGGAGGTATTCGAGGGAGACGCGCGTGTGGGGGATTGGTGGAAGGCCAGAAGCGCACGAGGCGGTCCAGTTGAGGGGAGATGAGGTGGGAGAGTAGATGAGGAGAGGAGTGTCAAAGGCTCCCTGCGATGTCGCTCAGTATCTCGCATGAAGCGAGGAGAGGCATGGACGCACCATAAACTTCTTCGCCACCTCCCTCGCAATGTTACCCATCCCCACGATCCCCAGCGTCTTTCCCTCCACCGTCCCCGACAGCCAGCTAACGCTCGGCAACACCTCCCCCCTCCTCATCCTCCTATCAAACTCGGCAATCCTTCGCACGACACTGATCGCCAATCCGAGAGCAACCTCGGCGACCGCTTTCGCATTGTGTCCAGGGAGATTAGTGACCGTTACGCCGAGCTCCTTGCAGAGCGCGATAGGGATCGTCTCGTATCCAACTCCTGCAGGTCGGTCCAGTAAGCCGCGAGACCGCACTGAGGAGGAAGGGGAGGGACGTACCGTTTCGAGAGATGATACGGAGCTTCCCTGCTGAACGAGTGATCTCCTCTTCCGAGATCCTTCCCTTGCGAACCACTGAACCGTCTGCGTAGAGAGGCCAGTCCGCCGCGTTCGGAGAGGAAGGCGTGATGAGGGAGAAGAGGGATTCAGCCAGGGCGTGCGCTTCCGGGTGGATTGGGCTTGGGAGCCAGACGACTGGCTTCCTAGACTCCTGCACCACAGGGAGACCCATCGAAACAGGAGGGAGGAACGAGGAGAAGCAAGGGGACCGTCGGCGCGTCCCCAAGAGCTCAAGACGGCTTCTCTTTCTTCTTCCTCCACGTCGTGATGGCACCAACTCGAGCTCACCCTGAACAAGGCTGGAGGTACTCTATCAGAGACGAGGACGACCCTTCAGACGAGGACGACTCACCAGCTCCCTCGCCCGCCCCACCTCCCCGCCCTCTCACCGAACAAGACCTCCTCATCACCGAAGCAGAGGAGGAACAAGGGGACGACAGCGAGCGGATCGATATTGGGGAGGTCGAGGAGAACGTCACCTTTGTCGAGACACCGTTCTCGATCGCTGCGAGGCTGGCGGCGAGCAGGAGGAGGAAGGAGGAGTACGAGCGCGAGGAGGTGGGGTGGGAGCTCGAGGTGCGTTCAGGTGGAGGTGCAGGGAGAGGAGGAGCTGATTAGGTGTCCCAGCCTGCTCCGACACCCTCCGCTGCGGTCGCTCAGCCAACGAAGCCCAAGACCCAGAAGCTCAACCCTCTCCAGCAAGGCTTCCTGCGACAAGCAGCTCTCGCGTCCACCCGTCCTCCACCCAACAAGACAGATCCCAAGGCTGTCAAGAAAGCGAGTGCTGGAACGTCCAAGGCCAAGAAGGAGCTCGCTGTCTTAGAGGTGATGGTGGCTGCTTCGGAGGGGAGTGGCGAGAGGCCGTCCTCGAGCAAGCGTGCGTCTCCGTTCACTCCAACAGATAGACCAGATCTAACACCCCTTCACAGAGCTGTCTCTCCCTGCGCGAACCTCGAACGCCCCCTCCTCAGGTCGCCCTCTCGCTCCCGCGCCCCCTCCTCCCTCGACCCCTCCAGCTCCTCACCTTCGACCGCCCAAGCGTCCACTCTCTCCAAAGCCTCAGCGCAGTGTCCCTTACGCTCCTACCTCCAAGATCCCAGTTCCAGTTCTGGTTCCTCGTCCGTTCTTTCTCCTCTCCCGACCTTCCTTCGACTGACTCGCGCCGTGCAGAGCCGCAACCTCTCAGCAAGAAGCCTCCCGCGCAAGTCTACAAGTCTGCATCTATTCCAGCTACCGTACCACGTGCACTCTCCCGCCTCTCTATCCGTTCTTTGCGCTGACGAAAGCCGCACAGTCCCGCGACCCCTCGTCAAGAAACCTCCGCCCCTCGTTCCCCGAATCACGAAGCAAGGCCTTTCGAGCGAGTTCAGGACCGAGATGGAGATGAGCGCGAGTCCCAGTGCGTCTGCAGGCCCTCGTACGTCCTCCCCGCTGTCGTCGGAGCAGAACTTACCTTGTCGCAGATTCCTCTCCTCCTGCTCCCTCTCTCTCAGCTTTCCGGCCCGCCAAGTCTCCGCTCAATTCCTCTCCGCACCCTCGTCCTCCAAAGCGCCCTCTCGCATCGTCTCCTCTGGCCTCGCCTATCCCTGCGCACCCACTCTCGTCGACCTCGGACTCGAGCTCTCGCGACTCCTCCCTCCTCCACCGTACGTCCTCCCTCCCCCGCCATTCTCAC
>JANGFH010000822.1:0-22753 GCA_025758715.1 Glaciozyma martinii | reverse complement strand
TACTCGACCATCACCTCCTGCACCGCAGCCTTGAGCAGCTCACTCCCACTCGCTCCACCCCTCCCTCTCCCTCTCACCAAACTCCTCTCCCTCTCCTCCTCCTCCTCCTCCTCCTCCTCCTCCTCCTCCTCCTCAAACATCTTACTATCCCTCTCCCCACCCATCTCACTCCCCATCATGATACTCCCCCTCTCGCTCCCCCCTTCAAGCCCACTCGGGAACCCAAGCTGGAACGGGATCTGACTCAACCCGCTCCCGAACCCCGACCGAACACTGATCGCCGCACTCTCCCTCTCGTGCCCCGTCGTCGGCGTCGGTCGTTGGCCCGCAAACGGTAGGAAAGGGGAGGGAAGGGGTGAGGTATCCTCGCTGGCGGCGTGGAGGTCGAGGATGGAGGGATTGGCGAGAGGGGGAGAGGCGCTGTAGGCCGTGTCGTACGAATAGGTCGAATCGCGGTGCTCGGATTCGGGAATGTGGGAAGAGGCGGGGGAGGAAGGGTCGCCGATAAAGGAGGGAGATCGGGGAGGGGGCATGGGGAATAGAGGCGAGCGAGGGGGTTCGCCGTCGTCCAGGAAGCTCTCACGGCTGAGGTTGGAAGGAGCGACGATCGTAGGCGCAGCCATGAACGGGATCCCATCGAGGACGCTCTGCTCCGTCCCTGTACTCGCGAACGAAGCGTAGCTCCCCCTCGACCCCGCGCGCTCCATCTCGTCCCCTCCCATCGTCGACGTCGTATCCCTCCTCGAAGGTCCCTCGCTCCACTGCGAACCGCTCGTAAGCGGTCGAGCTCGAGCCCCCGTGTCGTCCCCGTACGTCGCGTTCGTCGAAGCCGTCCACCGACTCTCGTTCGTCGTCGTCGTCGCGTACCCCGGTTCCGTGCTCGTGACCGTATCCTGCGATTCCGACCTCGAATGCGCCGACGTAGGCGACAGCGGCGCCGCCGCACTCCCTCCAATCGCCGAGAAGCGCGCAGAAAGCGGCGTAACGACGCTCGCCTCGTCCGAAAACGGGTTCAGGTCCTTGGCCTGCTGCGCTCCGAACGCCTTGTGCGTCGTCGGAGAACTGACGTTCGAATCGGCGTTCCCCGTCAAAGCCGGCGTAGGCGTAGCGGGCGTGCTGCCCAACCCACTCCCTCCGATCCGAACGAGGCCCGCCTGCCCGCGTCCGAGGACCTCGACGCGTCGAAGACCTTGCGCGTTGACGGGAGTGATGATCTGCGGCGGGTCGAGGATGTACGACATGGTCGAGTTCCCCGACCGACTCGTCGAGGAGGACATCGTCGAGTAGGTCGAAAGGTGGGATTGGGCGCTGCCACCTCGTTCGAAGAGGACCGAGATCCCGCGCGGTCCTTCCTCTGGCGTCGCGAGGTTCGTCCCGCGCGTCGAGCTCGAGGAACTCGATTGGAGCCCGGGGCGTTGCTGCTCGCGAGTGGGCGAAGGAGGGTTCCAGGGGAAGCCCGAAGGCGGTCGAGGGGGACCTTGGTGGCTGTCGCGCGAGTTGGGGGAGGAGAGGGGGGAAGTCGAAGGTGCTCCTTGAGGGAGTTTGAGGTCGAGTCCAGGGGATCGGGGAGGGCGAATCGGCGCGCCGTTCAAGGTCGTCGCGGCGCTGAGGGGGACGGCGGGACTTCCGGGCGACAGGACCGGCGCGAGAGGGTTGAGCTCGATCGCGTCGCCCATGGCGAGAGAGTCTCGGCTCGCCATGCTGTGCGGAACCGAGTTGCGCGCCGTCGACACCCGCCGGGAGTCACGAGAGGTTTCGAGCGTCTCGCCGTACGCGCCGCGGTGAGCGTCGTCGATCGACATGGAGGAGGAGTGAGGAGGAATATAGGCGATAGGGATGATGTTGGTCGAGTGGGAGGAGCGAAAGGAGAAGTCGGAGGTGCGCGTCGAGCCAGCAAAGGACGAGCGTGCGGTGTCGGCAAAGGGGTTGTCCATCTGCAAGCGTTCGACAGGGCGTCAGCTGCTATCCCCAAGGCCCTCCCCCGACCTTCCAAGCAACTCACATCGATCGAACCGGCAGGCGTATGCCCTCCAGTAGCTCTCACGGACGTCGGCATGCTCTCGTCATCCGTGCTCGCCGAACCTGCCCTCCTCGACATGCCCGTAGACCCCTCCATCGTAAGGTGGACCGATGAGCGCTTGGTGACCGTTCCATCGACCTCCTTCTTCTCCGGCAAGCCCATCATCTTGGACTGGCGCGCCGTGACATGCCTCGAATACCGTTTCCGCGACGCCGCCAACCCCCTCGGCTTCCACCAGAACCAGTACACCAGCGCGAGCGCTCCGCAAATGCCCAGCACTCCTCCCAAGGCACCACCGACTGTCCCACCGATCGAGGAGCCACCTGAGCTGCTTCCAGAGGAGCCAGAGAGGCAGATGTTCTGCGGGCACTGGTCGCAGCTCCGGCCGGTTTGGACGCACTCGACGCCAGCGGGGCAGGAGCACACGGGGATAGGGTCGGTGCAGGGCAGGCAGGCCATGCCCTATAGGTCGGAGGAGGGAGTGAGGACGTGGAGGGAAGTTGCTGCGGAGAGGGGGGAGGACGAGGTGGAAGCGCCTGGCTTGAAGGAGGGTTGCTTAGCTGCTGGAGCGGGGGGTTTACAAAACTGTTGCTGGAAAGAGAATGACTGCTTGAGGTTGCGGAACGAGGGTCGAATGGCAAGAGGCAGAACAGGAAGAGCCCGCCGTTGGAGCTTCGCTTCGAGGGTTGCCCTCCTCCACTCACCCTCTGGAAACTCTGCTCTGCGCGCTCTCCAGCAGGAACACTCGGTGGGCTGGTCGACTGGGAGCCGTTCGCCAGGCCGACCAACTGCTCCTCCTTCTCGTGTCGCGTCCTTCGCGAGCTCACGCCCTCCCCCAGTTCCCTCCACGAGCAAGGACACACCTGCTGAAGGATTGCTGCCTTCCCAGAAGACCTTCCAAGCGAGCCTCCTTGGGTGACTTGCATCGCCTCGGCTTCCCTATCGTGGGGGTCAGAAGCGTTCACGGCGAGGAGACCGTGCACAGAACTGAGTCTGCCGCTGACTGTCTTGTTCCTCTAATACTCTCCGCCATGCTGCTCAAACCAAATCACAGCCGATTCCTGCTAGGCGCTCTCGCCCTTTTCCTCCTCCTCGCTGCGACCCTCCTTCTCTCAGCTCCAACCTGGCGTGAAAGCGCGTTATCGAGCTGGAATCTCCTTCGATCAAGACCATGGCGGGCAGGAACAGTATTTTCCGAGGCTAGCTCTGGCGATCCTCAACAAGCGAGCGACTTGAACGACCGCGAGCAGCAGCACCGACAATCGGTCATGGATCTCCGGGACGCAGTCATGGGTGAGAGTGCCAGCCGACTCTGTCCTTTCAGACCCAGCTGACTCTTTATCGCAGGCCGCCTTCACCTCCCCTGAACCAAGGTTGGAACGCCAGGCAGGAGTTCCGCGACGGTCGCTACGAGCTCGGGAGCCTCGACTTGGACACCTACGCCGCCGAAATGCGACACATCTACCAGTCCCTCATGGTCTCCGAGTGGGATCGCGCCGTTTCGAATAACCCCCCTCTTCACCCCCTCCTCGAAACCGTCCTCGCTCGCCTCTCCGTCTCCTCTCGGCCCGTCGACACTCCTCCCCTCCCCAAGATCGTCTGGACCTCGTCGCCGGCACAGCAGGTCGAGATCAACCAATTCGATCCCTGGCGTACGATGAACCCCGAGTTTGACGTGCGGAAACTCGACGATGGGATGGTTACGAGCTGGGTCAAGGAGACGTTTGGGGATGCGAAGATTGTCGCCGAGTTCGCTGCGCTGCCGAAGATGATCTTGAAGATCGATACCTTCCGCTACCTCGCCGTGCTCGTGGAGGGAGGAGTGTGGGGGGATTCAGACACGACGTCGGTCAAGGTGGGTCGCCCCTTTCGCGAGATCGTCTCCTTCCCTTCGTTTCTAACCCTCTTTGCGCGCAGCCGATCATGTCCTGGGGAGCAGGATCAACCGACGAAACCGATCCTCGTCTCCTCTCCCAAGCCGCCCGGCGCGCAGCCTTGTGGTCCTCCTTCGACTCCTCCTCTCCACCCTCCTCCTCAGCCTCTTACGACGCTCTCACCGCCTCTCCTCCAGCCCTCACCATCTCCCCCGAACTCTTCTCGCTCGAGAGCCAACACAAGCAGCCTGCGCCGTGGTGGGTCAAGAGTTCCTTCGCACGCCGGGTGCAGATCGTCCAGTGGTCGTTTGCGGGAACGAGCGGACATCCAGTCTTGCTGGACGCCGTCGGGAGGATTTTCGCGAGAGGGAGGGGTATCAGAGAGGGGGTGAGGGAGGAGGAGGCTGCGGGGGTGCTGGATTGGACTGGTCCTGGGCTGTTCACGGATTGCGTCTTCAGGCGCGTCCTCGTCGCTTTTTTCTGGCGGTTTTGGGAGAGAGGAGCTGATAACTCGTTCCTGCAGGTACCTCAAAGCTCGCTGGGGCTTTGATTTCGACTCGCTGGAGGGGTTTGATCATCCCATTCGAATCGGTGAGTCCTCCTCGCTCCCGAGGTCAGTTCTCTTGAAAGCTCACCCCGAACGCAGGAGACGTCCTGATCCTCCCTCGGAACGCTTTTCAAGCAGCGGTGAGCTTCGATGCGCTCGCAAGCGACTTCGCACTCGCAACTGACGGATCCTTCGCACGCAGACGTCGGGGGAATCGGAAAAGGAGCTCGACGATAACTCGCCTCACCATGTGGTTTGGCACAAGTTTGCGGGGTCATGGAAAGGAGACCAGTAGAGTGATCTTGGGGCTTTCGCGATGCTCGAAGCGAGAAGGCTGCGAAGCGAGAGAGACTGGCGAATCACCTTGGGGACGAGGGAGCCAGACTGCTGTGAACGCTCCCTTTCTCAAGGGTGTTGAGCTCAACGAGTTTTACTCAAAGATTAGAATTGAAGTACGAACGGAGAGCCTGCGGCTGGTGAGGGTGGGCTGAGGAGGAGAAGACCGAGCTCAGCTCACGCGACGCCTCAAGTCGACTTCCTCGAGGACGCGCTCCCTCTCTCCACAACCGGCAAAGTTCGTGACTGCTCTTCTCCTCCCCAGCGCCTGACTGGGCCACGCCAACTCTCCCTCCTGCTCGTCTCTCTCCTCGCCACGCCTACGTCATCTCGAATGCAGCGACGCGTCTTCCACCTAGGTTCCTCCGCCTGCCGCCGTCCCCTCACGCCATTCGTAGCTCCCTGCGTGCGCAGAAGCTACCAGCACTCCTCACCCCACGCTCCAGGCCCCAAAGGGCGGGGCGATCCGGAGTCTGTGCTGGCCTACTCGAGACAGGACCTCGTGAGCTGGTGGCATCGTGCGGCGAGGGAGACGACGCCGTTTGACCTCAAGTGGGAGGGGAGGGATCATCTGGAAGCGATGTGTGAGTCCTGCGAGGTGGTGAGGGGGAAGAGGGCTGAGGTGGCACACGCAGGCACGATCATTCGACCGGATGGGAGCGTCGAGACGCCTGAGACGCCGATGAGCAAGCAGGAGATGATTGATTCGTTTGGATTGCGTAGGTTCCTGCTCCTCCAGTCCGTTTGGAACGCCAACTGACGAGACCATCCCGCGCAGAACCACGAGATCTCCGATCCGTGCGTTCCCTCCCCTTCCCCATGCCAGGGAAGCTTGCTAACATCCTCTCTCGAAACGCAGCTAGATGCCCACATCCTCGACGTCCGCCCCTCTCTCCTCGTCGCAAAACGGTCAATCCTAGTCGTCACGCCCGTCCTCCGCGCCATCGTCGCGCACGACCGACTTGTCATCATCGGTTCGGATCCCAAGAACCCCCTCGTCACGGAGGAGCAGGCGAAGGAGCTCGTCGATTCTTTGAAAGAGGTCCTGCGGTTCGTGGGAAAGGCGGATACGCCGTTCGAGTTCCGGTGAGCTCCTTCGCTCTTCGGGCGGCGAAAGCGTGGCTGACGAGGTGTGGTCAGGGCACTGGAAGCGCTGCTCTTGCTTACGGTCAAGGGCTTTCGACTCGTCACGGGAGAGCTGCAGGCGCGCGTGTACGCGCTCATTCCGCAACTGCGGTTCGGGGTTTCGTCGGCGGAGCTGAGGGACCTGCTCGAGTCGAAGCGGACGGTCGAGGATTGTCTCTACAGCGGTCGAGCTCTCCAGCGTGCGATTGCGGCAGTATTGAGCGAAGGTGATTTGACTGTGCCAGGACTGGAGCTTCGAGACTGACGTGCTTCTCGCAGACGAGGACCTCGCGGGGATGTACCTGACGGATCGACATAACATTGCGAATCGACCAATACAGGATCATCAGACTGCAGAGCTTCTACTAGAGTATTGTGAGTACGTGCCACTGCGTTGAGGAATGTGCATTGACGCCAAGGTCCGCAGACGAACGACGACTCGACGAGACGAACGAAGCTTCATTACGACTTTCGTCTCTCCTCAGCGACGTCGATTCAAACATCACATTAGTACTATCTTCGACACGAGTTCGGCTGCAGAATTTGGAGTTGCAGGTCCGTCTTTCCTTCGCTCGTCGTCGCTTTCTCAAAGCTGATCGCTTTGCAGACGGCATTGACGACGCTGTCCCTGGGCGCTGGAACCGCTCTCGCTGGCTTCTTTGGTCAGTCCTTCTGCTCTTCCCTCTTCCCGTCCGCTGACTGGTCTATCCTCCAGGAATGAACCTGCACAGCGGCTTCGAGAACTCGACAACTGCGTTCTATGTCGCCACCTCGGTCGGCGTGACTTCGATGGCGGGTTCGTCCTCGTCTTATCTTTCCCAGACTTCGAGCTCATCATATTTCGCAGCCATCATGGTAATCGGCTGGATCCGATTGCTTCGGGCGAGGAAGAGCCAGGTCTTCCTGGGGAGCGCTCTGCGGGAACGGCAGAGCCAGCTGGTCAAGATCCAGGAGGGGCGAGCGATTGGGACTGGGAGGATGTAGAAGATATTACGCATCGCAGGGAGAGTTTCAAACGACTTGGGGGTGGACAAGAGCAGCGAAGAGGGGCGTGCTCGGCTCAGATCCGGGCAGTTCACTCTCACCGAACTCGGCCTTCTTCCATCCCTCGTTGTCGCCAGAACGGAACCTCTAGCTACACCCACGGCTTCAGCAACAGCACTCCCATCTACCGCCAGCTTCCCGTCCCGCCAGAATGGCTGCCACTCCCTCCGCGATCCCCTTCCTCGATAGAGTCAGCGCCTCCCTCACCAGCCTCTCTGACCTCTCTACGCGGGTCCCAGGATCAGCCATCGCATGGCGCTGTTCGTCCTTCCCCTTTGCACTCGTAGGGCGCGCGACTGACGCCCTTCTGCAGACTTCAAGGCTTCTCATCAGGACGACCCGTTCAGGACGCTCCTCGAGATCGCGCTCGTCTTCTTCGTTATCAGGACGTACGCGCAGAGTAGGACCAAGGGCGAGACGAGTGGCAAGAACTTTGTCAAGCTTAGCGAGAAGGTGAGCGGCTTTGGAGCCTTGCGAGTCGTTTGCGGGCGCAGCACGCGTCTCGCGCAGGAGGGCCTGAGTGTGGAGGAGGACGGGACAGGCTGGCTGCTCGGAGCGGGACATCATTCCTCTGCTGAGGCACCGTGGAGGCCACTATACCCCACGCGAAGCCTCCCTTCCGCCCTCAGCAACCCCCATCGAAACGACGCCGACTGACACGCTCCCCTCTCTCAGGAAATCGACGACCTCGTCGACGAATGGACGCCCGAGCCTCTCCTCCCTCCCGCCGCCACTGGAGCCCTCCCTCCCATCCTCATTGGCCCTACCGGTCCCCGTCCTCGCGTCATCTTCCCTCTCCCCGGACAGGACCCGCACGACCCCATCAACCCTCTTTCACTCGAGACGGGCGGCAAGGTCGTTCTCAACCTCGCTAGCACCAACTTTGCGGGCTTGGCGGGGAACGAGAGGATCAAGGATAAGGCGGTCGAGTGCTTGAGGAGGTACGGAGTTGGGAGTTGTGGTCCTCCTGGGTTCTACGGGACTTTTGGTGCGTGCTGTTCTCGGTGTGGGCTATATAACAGGGCTGACGAGTGGCTGCAGATGTCCACATGGAGCTTGAGCGCGACCTCGCTGCGTTCCTCTCGATCCCAGCCGCCATCATCTACTCTCACTCCTTCTCGACCATCTCCTCCGTCATCCCTTCCTTCTCCAAGCGCGGCGATATCATCGTCGCCGACCGCGGCGTCAACTTTGCGATTCAGAAGGGGATCCAGATCAGTCGTAGTACGGTCAGGTGGTACGAGCATGGAGATTACGAGGGACTGGAGCGCGTGCTCGAGGGCATTCGCAACGAGGATAAGCGGTACGGAAGGAAGCCGACTGCTAGCAGGAGGTTCATCATCACCGAGGGAGTGTTTGAGAACGATGGGAGCATGGTCGACTTGCCCAAAGTGGTGAGTTCTTCGTTGGCGTGCGATGGGAGGAACCGAGGCTGATGCGCTACCGTTCCAGATGGAGCTCAAGCTCAAGTACAAGTACCGCCTTATCCTCGACGAGAGCTGGTCTTTCGGTATCGTCGGCAAGACCGGACGCGGCGTGACTGAGGTCTTTGACATCCCCGTGCGGGCTCGCTACCTCGCTGTTCAACGAGCCTCCTACTAAGACTCTGTCGTTGCAGACTTCCTCGGTCGACATCATGACTGGATCAATGGCAAACGGTCTCTGCTCCGCCGGTGGCTTCTGCGGCGGCAGCTTGGACGTGATCGCGCACCAGCGGATCAACTCTCCCGCTTTCGTCTTCTCGGCCGCCCTCCCTCCCCTCCTCGCCGTCTCGGCCTCTGAATCCCTCTCCCTCCTCTCTATCCCCCTCTCCTCGACCTCGCCCTCTCACCCTCTCTCCCCTCTCCCTTCCCACATCCACGCCCTCCGCACCATCCTCGACGGGATCCACTCGATCGACATCCCCTCCGCCTCCATCTCCCCCCTCATCCACATCCACATCAAGCCCTCCTCACTCGCCTCCGCCACCTCTGCCACTTCCTCCGGTCTCGGCACCTCCGCGACGGCGATCAGCGAGTCGTCCCGCGAGGAGCAGGAACGACTCCTCCAGGACGTCGTCGAGTACTGCGCCGAGAATGGAGTGCTCGTTAGTAGGACCAAGCGGAACTGGGAGCAGGAGATGGTGGAGCATAGGCCTAGTTTGAGGATTTGCGTCAGTGCTGGGTTGAGCAGGAAGGAGGTTGAGAAGGCGGGGGGAGTGTTGAAGGCCGGGTTGGTCAAGGTGCTGGGAAAGGGGAAGAAGTGAGGAGGGAGGAACACGTACGGAGGGTGCCTGCCTAATTATCTGCGGCGCGATTCACTAGACCTTTGCTTCGTGTGGCTGCGAGAGAGAGAGAGAGAGCGAGGCAGTTGGTGAGGTGAGCTCAAGCGCTCTTCGGCTGAGTCTTCCTCCAGTACTGGCAGGACCTTCGTAGCGCTTTCTCTCTGATTCTGAGCTGCTCTTCTCCATTTTCTGAAGCCGAACGAACGAGAGAAGTCGACAGGGGCTTTCGAATTTGACTGCCAAAAAAAGAGCAGGGAAGACGCCTCTTTTTGTTGGACACCCGCTCTCCCCGCACTCCGCCACCCACGCCAGCGCTAGATCAAGATGGGAATAGACATCCAGCTCCTCCAGGCTGAGAAGGGCGGCGACATCAACCTCGTCAAGGCGTCGCAGAAGAAGCGGTTCGCGAGTGAGGCGCTCGTTGACGACACGCTCGCTGGGTACAAGGAGTGGGTCAAGAGTGCGTGTTTCCTTCTTTGGGTGCTGCAGGAGGGTACGGGAGCTGACGACCTGTACACGTGCAGTCGCGTTCGAGCGGACGCAGCTCCAGAAGAAGACGAACCAGATCCAAAAGGAGATTGGGATGAAGCTCAAGGTCCGCCAGAGCGCTTCTCTGGGGTGCGTGGTGGGAGGGAACTAACGCTGGGTTTGATGCGCAGGCGAAGGAGGATGCCGGGGAGCTCAAGGCGCAGAAGGCGGCGGTTGACCTCGAGGCGGCTGAGCTCGTGGTCAAGGCCAAGGTCGCGGAGGACGCTATGCGCAAGAAGGCTCAGCAGATTGGCAACCTTGTGCACGAGAGCGTGCCCGTTAGCGAGTCGGAGGTGCGTGCTGGCGGGGAGGGCAGCTAGGCGGGGGAGCTGATTGAGTCTGCGCCAGGACGACAACGTTGTCGAGCGTGTCTACCACCCCGAGGGCCTCACTCCCAATGGAGAGATGACCAAGCCTTCCAAGGGAGTCGGAAAGACGATGTCGGAGGGAATCCTGGGCCACAACGAGGTCATGTACCGTCTCGACATCCTCGAGATGGAGCGAGGTGCGTTGTTCCTCCTGCTCTCGCGCTCTCGGCGACTTAACAGCGTCGTTTTTCGCAGGAACCAAGGTTGCTGGACACCGTGGATTCTTCCTCACTGGCGACGGAGTCGACCTCAACCAGGCGATGATCACCTACGGACTCGACTTCCTCAAGAAGCGCGGGTTCAAGAAGGTCCAGCCTCCGTTCTTCATGAACAAGGCCGTTATGGCCAAGACGGCGCAGCTGGAGGAGTTTGACGAGGCACTCTACAAGGTGGGTTCGGACCTGCGATCGAGTGAGGGTGAGAGGCTGACGGACTGCGAGACAACAGATCGAGGGCGAGGGCGAGGACAACGAGAAGTACCTCATCGCGACGTCCGAGCAGCCCATCTCGGCCATGCACTCGGACGAGTGGTTCGACAAGCCTTCGGAGCAACTCCCCATCAAGTACGCTGGGTACTCGACCTGCTTCCGCAAGGAGGCCGGTTCCAGCGGGCGCGACGTCCTCGGAATCTTCCGCATCCACCAGTTTGAGAAGATTGAGCAGGTGCGTCGTCGCTTTGCGTGCAAGTCCGTCTACTGACCTCCCTTTCCAGTTCGTCATCACCGACCCCGAATCGTCCTGGGCCATGTTCGACACGATGATTGAGAACTCGGAGGCGTTCTACCAGTCTCTCGGACTCCCCTACCAGCTCATCTCCATCGTTTCTGGCGCGCTCAACAACGCCGCCGCCAAGAAGTACGACCTCGAGGCGTGGTTCCCTCACCAGGGCGAGTACAAGGAGCTCGTCAGCGTCTCCAACTGCACCGACTACCGTGCGTCCCCCTTTTTCTTTCTTGGAATCGCGCGTCGACTGACGTGGGCGTGCAGAATCCCGAACACTCGAGGTGCGGTGCGGACAGAAGAAGCAGGGCGACTCGAAGAAGGTCTACGTCCACATGCTCAACGGAACCCTCTGCGCCACCGAGCGCGCTCTCTGCTGCCTCGTCGAGAACTACCAGACTCCCGAGGTGCGTTTCGTTCCTACGTTCTCAAGCTGGTGCGACTGAGCTGACCTCGTTTTCAGGGTCTCGTCATTCCTGAAGCCCTGCGACCGTACATGCAGGGTCGGGATTTCCTGCCTTACGTTCGTGAGCTACCAAAGTCGAAGAAGTAGAGGGTTCGAGGTGGAATCGAGGGACGTTTATGCTGCGTGTCTTGCGGAGAGAGAGACAAGGAGTCGTCGCGCTCGCTGGATCTGACTCTCCTCGTTCGCTACGACTTGATTGAAGCCCTTTCACTCCTATCTCGTCGCCGTTTGAGGAGCAGCAGAGTGTGTTGAGTCCCTACCTCCGCCAGCAAGTCGAAGCCGCAAACTTGGCCCGCTTGCCCGTTGACTCTCGACCACCACCTCTCGTCTCCCATCTTGGAACACCACGACTCCCCGCTGGGGGAACCGGCACTCATGAACCACCAGCACCCCTCTTCACCAGCAGCCGTCCCAAAGACTCCGGGCAGCGACATTCTCAGCCTCGCCGCCCTCGCAAAGCACACGAAACAGCACCCCGCCAGCCCACGCACGACCGTCCAAACCTACCTCCACGACCAACGTACCCGCACCTTTGCCCCCGTCCTCTTCTCTCAGTCCCCGGCTCAACCGCACCACGCTCCCTCACCTCACCAGCGTCGTCGACCATCTCCGCCTGAGGACGCTGCGGAGCTCGCGCTCGTCCTGGGTCGTGGGCCAGAGGAGGAGGGGAAGGAGAATGGGTATGCGGGCGGGAAGAGGGGGAGGGAGAAGGGAGGAGAGGAGAGGACGAAGAAGGTCTCGTTGGTTGCGGCGATGAGAGGGCGCTTGTCGTCTCAGGCTGCAGTTTCGCCGGTTGGGAGCTTGGAGAGTATGAAGGAGGAGAAGGAGGGGGAGAAGGGAGGTGCTGCTGGAGGAGGAGCTGCGAGGGAGGAGGAGGGCGATACCTCGAGCCCGATCTTGGTGGCGAGGGCGGATATGGAGGCGGAGGAGGACGAGGAGGGACAAGAGCTCAGCGAGGAGGAGGAGAAGGAGGTCAAGTCGAAGAAGCGGGAGAGGAGGATCGTCGCGGAGGAGAAGGCACCGCGCACGAAGGAGGGACGAAGCTCGGCTGCGCCTGCAAAGGCTGGAGGATCTCGCAGGAAGAAGATCGACAAGAGCGATGCTTTCGAGAGTGAGGAGGATCGAGAGGCGATGGAGCGTGAGTTGGACTCGCTGCGCAGGCCCCCTCATTGTTTGCTGACGACTCCCGCCTTCGCAGGACTCGATGCGCGAAGGGAACGACGCCGAAGCAAAGCCCTCATCATCAAGGACCGCACTCAATCCGCTCGAGCGACTGGAGCTGCTGCCGCCGCGAAGCTCAAGGCCTCTACGTCGCGCAAGAAGTCGAAGAAGACCGCCGAGGCAGACGATGGCGACGAAACGGCTTCTGCGGTCGAGGAGGATGATCGAAAGAAGAAGAAGCGCAGGACTTCGAACGAGGAGGTCAACCGGCATGTCCAGGACGTCCACAAGGCGAAGAACGTGGGAGGATCGCGCTTGACTGTGAGTTATCGCGTTGCCTGAGCGAGGAGCGAGGGTACTGCACTGACGCTCTTGTCAACGCAGCTGCGACCTGCTGTCAAGCTGGGCATCTTCAACAAAGGCGCCGCTTCCGTGCGAACCAAAGTCGGCAAGCAGCGTGCGTCTCCTTTCTCTCTGCTCGTTGCCGCACACGACTGAACCCCCTTCCGCAGTGCCCGACCTTGCTTTCTCCGAGCTCAACTTCCTCAACGCTCCTCGTCCCTCTCCCCCTTCCTCTTCCTCCTCGTCATCGTCAGCTTCCTCCGCCCCGATCGTCGCAAAGTCCAAGACCACCACCAAGCCTCCCCGCGCCTCGAGCTCCTCGGCCAAAGTCCTCGTCACGTACGGCTCGAAAGGCAAGAAGCCGTCGTCAAAGTACTTCAAGCCTGCTACTCCAGCCCTCGACAGCAGCTCCGTCGACTCTCCCCCGCCAGCGCCAAAGAGCAAGCCCAAGTCCAAGGTCGTCGCTCCTTCCCAGCCGCCGAAGAAGAAGTCGAAAGCGAAGGCTGCACGCAAGTCCCCGCCCCCTACTCGAGCGCGATCGGTCGCCGAGGACGACGATAGCGCCCAGCACTCGGCCTACTCGCTCAGGCAGCGCAAGGGCAAAGGGAAGGCGGTCGTCGTCGAGCAGGAGGATTCGCTTAACGAAGGACCCGCGCCGTCGGAAGCCGTCATGGACACGTCGCACGCCTGGAAGAACGGATTCAGCAAGGCCGCGTCCTCCAAGGCGCTCGTCGCTGCGTCCCCCTATGCCTCTCTCCGCCAGTCTCCTCTCCGCCAGTCCCCTTTCCGCCAGTCCCCTTTCCAACAATCTCCTCTCCACCACTCTCCCCTCCGCCTATCCCACCTCGCGCCCTCCAACCTCCAGCCCCTCTCCTCCCTCGCCGACTCCTCGTCCATCGACCGCCTGCTCAAAGCCTGCGAGACGGACGACTTGGGCGTCATGGCGTACGAGAGTCGCCAGCTTACCTCGGACCAAACGCCTTCGTTCCGTCTGTCCTCGGCGGATCCGCCTCGTCGCGAGATGGCGATGGAGGGCCTCTGGGACTCTCCTGCGCTCGGAGCGGATTTCGAGCAAGACGGGAGGGATTTGGGGACGCCTTTTGAGGTCGATGGACGGATCGCACGAGACGAGGGAGCGTACGAGGAGGGAGACTTCTCGCAGTCGGAGGACAGGCGCGAGCGAGCCGGCGGGGAACAATTCTTGGATCGGGGAGGCAATGCCTACGCCGGGATGGACATCGGGGGGGACGAGGGATCGTGGAGGGACGTTCGTCTTGGAGGGACGGAGGACGAGGACGCGGACGAGGAGATGCGACACGAGCTGTTTGGCGAGGAGGAGGGCGACGGTTCCCAGCTCGGAGGTCCTTTCCCTCTTCCCCAATACTCGTCGTCGGTGGTCCAGGTGGACTTTGGCGTGTCGTTCGATGGCGTCGGTGCTGGAGGAGAGGGGGGAGGAGGAATGGACGCGGAGTTTGCGACGGCGATGAGATCGCACTGGTATCGCGCGAAGCCGTAGGGGGTTTGCTTGGAGGACTTGTTGTTGAACCTTGATATGCTATCTCAACCTTTGCTTGGTCAATCCGTATCCTAGAAAAGCAGGGGATTGCGAAGGAGGAACTGATCTTGCAACTTCGCGCGTCGTTGCCCTTCTCTCTCCGCCCTCCCTCTCGTTTCTCTCGATGAACAATGCCGAAGCGCAGGACGAGCCTTCGTTCATCGCCTTGACCAACACCACCCGCCCCCTCACGGACTCTGTCCTCACCGTGCGCGTGATCAAGTCTTTCGAATTCCGAACGACGAAGAACCTCATCCTCCACCATGCCGACCTCACTACGATGACTGTTGGTGGGCTCAAGGAGTACGTGCTGAAGGGTAAGCTCGTGTGTAAGAGCTCGTGGAGAGGAGCTCACGCGTCGGCGTTGCTGCAGAGATCAAGACGGCTTCGGGCTTCAAGCCCTTCAGGACCGCTGTGCTAGGTGTGTTCTTCACGCGCCGTTGCGCCGGCACAAGCTGACAACGGGCGCAGATACTCTCAAGCTGTATACCAAGGCACATGGCGCGAAGGTGAGCTTTGGCGGGAGCAGAGGGGGCGGAGGGAGCTGACTTCTTGTGAGCAGACGACCAACCTCATCATCAACTTTGAGCACGACGATTGGATTCTCGACGACGAGTCTGCTACGCTGGCTTCTCAGGGGATCGGTGAGTGCTCGTGCATGGTGAGGGAGGAGCTTGAGCTGATGCAGGACTGCAGAGAACGAGGCAGAGATCAGCTTCTTCAGTCGCGAGCTGTACGACGCCTTCAAGCTCAACCCGACGCAGAGCTGGTGAGGACAGGAGGAGTGGAAGGAGGGGAGAAATTCGGAACCCCAGGCTTCGGGGCATGTTGTGTCAATTATTGGGTTACAAGGCGACCGAGGGAGGACACCAGCTACTTCGGCTCCGACGACTCCTTGCGCTTCTTCTGCTCCTGCGCCGGCGCATCCAGCTCGTCGCCCTTCCTCTTCTCCACCCTCTCCGCCTGCTCCTTCAAAAGCTTCTTCGCCTTGCGTCCCGCCTTTGCGAACTCTGCTTCGAGATGCACCTTGAGCTTGGGGATCGTCGAGAACTCCTCGCCAGTGTAGATTGACTGAAGGGGCTGCTTCAGGATACTTTCGAAGGCGGCTGTAGGTCGCTGGAGTGGGAAGATGGCTCAGCGAGGAGTCGTGGAGACGAGGGAGGAGCTGCTCACCTTGTCCACGTTGTTCGTCTTGACCTGCTCGATTACGTCGTCGAGGTGGAGGAAGAAGCCGAGCTTGGGGTGGAAGGAGTTGTAGTGCCTGTGCGAGATAAGGCAGGTGCAATGAGTTTCGAGATCTCAGAGGTCGCTCCGCACAGCTCACTTCTTGTTCTTGAGCTTCGGGGAAAGGAGGTCGCTCGAGATGACGTGAAGATGAACGTGCCTGCGAGACGTTTCGTTTAGTATCGAGCTCGGCCCGAACTTGCAGGGAACATCGCTCACCTCATGGATTCCGAGGCATGGAAGCCAGTCTGAACAGGCCAACTCCATCCTTCGGTCTTGACCATCTCGTCCTGTATCATCGCCTGTGCCAGCATTCAGCGAAAAGTTCTTCCTTTCGCGCAGCAGGGAGCTCACCTTTACGTCGTCTGCAGACTTCTTGAGCGCGTTGAGGACCTCGAGTGCGTCAGGCGACTTGAGGAGGGTCGAGAGGGAGGAGAGAGCTGGGCTAGGGACTTGGCTGCCGGAAGACAGCTTGAAGGGGTCGCGGGCTGCAGCAAGTTTGAGAAGGTTAGATTGAACAGCGGCGAGAGAGGAAGAGGAGGACGTACGCATCACGAGGAAGTGGAAGCGAGCTTTCTCGAAGCCGTCGCTGCATCAAGTTTCAGCACCGGCACCACACTCTCTGCAACCACGCCAGCTTACAATATCGCAAGCCTGCTCGAAGAAGCGTCAGTGCCGGACGAAAGTGAGAGAAAGCTCCGCCGGCGTACGTGTGCTCGTCTTCGGTGAGGAAGACGCCTGGAGGAAGGGTGACTCGTGGTCGAGGAGAGCGGGCGTAGCCCTCGAGAACGGTGTTCCAGCTGGACATTGGATCGACAGGCCAAGGTCGAAAGCGAGCGCGCAGACTGCTGGCGGTGATGCCCAGTCGGAAGGCAGTGGCGGCCACTGCAGCAAGAGTCGGAGGAGCTGCGGGGTGGAGCGTCCGTGGGAGGTTACCAGGAGAGCGCAGAGGAGCAGTGGAAGAGGTCTGAGACGAGTGCAAGAGGGAGACGCGCAATGACTTGGGAGCAGGTTGTCCTCCTGCTCTCAAGCATGTTCCCGACCTCAAAGCTCTTCTCTGGGACTCTGTGCCCTGACTACACCAGCTGTAGGCTCCAGCCCTGCCTCTTCAACCACTCTCCGCCTGTTGCGATCGTGGGCGTTCGAGCTCCTGAAGCCTCGACGTCTGCTCTTCCCCAGCCCGCTCGACCTGGCGTGCCACAGAAACGACCTGGAGCACCAGCGAACGAGGGAGCTCTCAAGAGCTCCAAGACGGCTGCTGGAGGAGTACCTGCTCGTCCCGTCGCCAGCGGCTCGGGAACGTCCTCCTCGAGCTCGCGTCCGACAGCGGCGGGACCTACTAGTGCTGCTCGACCACCTCCACCAGCTTCAACCTCTTACACTGCTCGAAAGCCTCTCGTAGATGTAGGTGGATCCCGTCGAGCTGCTCCGAACTCCCACTGACTCTCCCTCTGCGTTCAGGCGGGACCGCCTCGCATCGCAATGGTCGGAGCTACGCACTCGCCGTTCGCGACACGACAGAAGCTTCTCACAGCAATCTACGAGCAGTGCGTTCAATTTTCCCAGCTGCCCCTTCTCCACTGATCCCTCCGCACCGCAGGTTCCTCGTCACCTACGCCTCCCTCCCCGACCAATCCCGCGCCCGAATCCTCGCCTCGCAGCACGCCAAAGCTCAGGAAGCGAGCCTCTACTCGCGCTCCAACAAGGCCACCTACCGCAACAGCCTCATCAGCGCTCTTGGCCGGCTCAAGAAGCGACTTCCGGCCCGCACGGAGGAGGAGACGGGGACGCTCGAGGACGAAGCTGCGAGGCTCAAGGCCGAGGAGGAGGCGACGAAGGGCAAGCTTACGAGGGAGAAGGTCGCCAAGTATGTTTCGTCGAAGGAGCTGCTGAGGAAGTACGATTATGTCGTCGATTTGCCGAGTAGGATTGGGGGAGATGCGCCGACCGAGGAGGGCAACATTCGCAAGTGCGATCGCTGTGGAACCGAGTGGCGCGTGAAGGGAGAGTTGGACGAGGTGAGCTTGGTCACCTGCTTCCCTGGAGATCAGCTCTGATGAGTTTCGTGCGAGGACAGCACGATCGCAAGGCCTGTTCCTACCATTTCGGTCGCATGGTGACTGAGAAGCTCGGTGGTGAGCTCGTTCTTCTCTCCTCCTCTTCGATTTTCATCTAAACCTCCTTTCCGCAGGCGTCAAGCAGCGCGTCTTCTCCTGCTGTCCCGCTCCCGGTGCCGTTCCCTGCCAACAAGGTCCCCACGTCTTCCGCGTGCGTCCTCCTCTTCCTCTCCCCTCCCTCACTAACCCCCTCTCAGGACGACTCGATCGAAGCCCTCCATTCCCGCATCGCCTTCCTCCCCACCACCTCCCTCCGCTCCCTCTCCTCCTCCTCCCTCGACATCGTCGCGCTCGACTGCGAACTCGTCTACACGACTTCGGGAATGGCGCTCGCACGTCTGACCGTCATCAGCGAGGACGGTTCGGTCGTCCTGGATGAGCATGTGCGGCCGGCGGGGAGCGTCCTCGATACGAATCTGCGGTTCAGTGGAGTCAAGGACGAGGATATCGCGAGTGCTGTGTTGGACGTTGCGGGGGTTCGAGAGGCGCTGGGGACGTTCGTCGGGCCTGAGACGGTGATTGTGGGACATGGATTGGAGAACGACTTGAAGGCGTTGAGGTTGGTGCATCATGCAGTCATCGATACCGCCATCGTGAGTTTTCTTCCCTTCCTTCCTTCCTTCCTCCGAGCTGATGGGGTCCCGCAGATCTACCCCCATCCTCGAGGAGTTCCCTGGCGCCATGCACTCCGTAACCTTTCGCGCGACGTTCTCGGAAAGGTGCGCATTCCTCTTCGTGTGGCGGGCCCCACGGGAACTGACACTTGCGAACGAACGCAGTTCATCCAAGATGGGGACCCGAGCCTCGGACACAGTTCAGTCGACGATTCGCAAGCTGCGTTGGAGTTGTTGCGACACAAAGTCAAGCAGGATCTCCGGTAGCGAGGAAGTCGTTCCACAAGACTTTGCAAAAAACCAAGTTGCTCTTCATCACGTAGAATCAAACGAGAGTGTGTCGTAAAAGGGGGGTCGTATCGTTAAAAGCTATCCAAAAAGCGCGCACTCAGCGCACACTAATCCCCGTCTTGCCCTTCTTCTGAATCCCACTCTCCTCGTCGACCTCCTTACTCCCCAACATCCTCCCCGCTCCCCCTCCCACAATCCGTCCCTTGCGTCCCTCAAACACCCTCCAGAACTTGAGGTTCTCATCGCTACTCGCCGTCGCGACCACCGTCCCATCGGGGCTCAAGCACGAATGGAGGATCCTCGTCTCGTGCGCCTGGGGGATATCGGCCACTTTGGCGAGAGTCGGGTAGGCCCAGATACTGAGTTGGTGATCCGGGATTCCGTGCGAGGAGAGGAGTTCGCGAGAGTGGGGGTTGAAGACGAGGGAGGTGACTTGGGAAGGGGTGATGAGGGAGTTGAGGCGGGCCGAAGTGGTCGTGTTCCAGAAGTGGATCGTGCGATCCGAGGAGCCGCCGCCTGAGGCGAGGAGGGAGGGAGTCCAGGGACACCAGGCGAGAGCCTGTAGATGGGGTTAGTGGGAGAAGAGAGGGAGGAGGGGAGGGTCGGACCTTGACGGCTGCAGTGTGGTTCGTCTTGCTCATCTTGGCGGCAGAAGTCATGCGACCGTCCCAGACGTTGACGACGTTGTCGTTCCCTCCACTCGCGAGCAGCTGTAGCGAGCCAAAAGGTCATCAGCCAGCCATCGTTGAACGCAAGGAATGCGAAACGGAACGCACCCCTTGTCCGCCCCCACTCAGTCCTCCCGCCACCTCCTGCCTCCACGAAAGTCCGCACACCTCCCCACGATGCCCCTTCATCTCAGCGACCCGATGCTGCGCGACCCGCACGTCGCTGTTCCAAATCTCGCCCGTCCTGCACCCGCTGCTGAGAACGGCTCCGCTCCAGCTGAGACTCGGTACTCGGGAGAGATGCCCGCTCATCGTTCGAACGAGGGAGGACGTGGCAATGTCGTACACCTGAATCGGGCCGCCCGAAAGCCCGACCGCGAGGTAGCTCCCGTCTTCGGCAAACTTGACGCTGCAGATGTACTCGTCCCCTTCCTCGCCCGCCTCCCCGATCCCAACCGAGCAAAGGACGTCAACGACGCCCGTCTCGGCGTTCCAGACGTATACGCTCTCCCCGAGTCCGATCGCCACGAGGTTCGTCGAGCTCCAATCGAGGAGGTTGAGGTAGTAGTCGTCCACCAGTCCTGGGGCATCCAGCACGCGCTCTGGAGCCGTGGGGATCCTTCGACGAGCGGCGGCGGCGGTGGAGGAGGAGGAAGAGGTGGAGGAGCCGCGGGAGGGGAGGCGGGCGTACGAGGCTAGGAGGGACGAGTGCTCGGATTGAGAGGGAGGGGGCTCGGCGAAGAAGGAGAGAATCCGCTTGCTGGGGTCTAGCCCGAGAGAGGCGGAGAGGTCGGAAGTGTGCGTAGGGTCGGAAGTGGTGGAGGAGACGGGAGAGGTCGTGGTGGACGAGACGAGGATGGGACCGGTGTGGTCGCCTGAGGAGGAGGTGCCGCGCGAGGGGATGTACCGGTCGTACTGTCGCTTCTCGTTAGCTTGTTCCCGCGTAGACTGGGAGAAGGGAACGCACGTGTCGACCCTTCTTGGTAGGACTCTTCTTGCCCACGTTCGACGACCGCTGAGCAGCGTCCCAATCGTTGCTCACGACGTCCATCCTCCCCAGCCCTCCTCCCGCCGCCAACCCACCCTTGACGCCCTTGATGGGACTCGTGCTCCTCCCCCTCCCCTCCTTGCCACTCTCCTGCGTTCCAAAGACGGCGCTCGAGTCGTTCTGATCCGCTCCACGCGCGAGTTTGGTCGGACTGGTGCTACGCTTCTTGGTCGTCCCTGTTGCTGCGGCGGCGGTGGAAGAGAGTAGAGTCCTCGATCGAGCTGATGCAGACTTGTGGACTGGGTCGCGGAGGGAGGAGGAAGGGCGCGAGGGAGAGTTGAGTGAGATTGTGTTGAGTGATTGAGCGAGAGAGGAGAGAGGAGGACGACAAGGGGAAGAGTTGGTTGAAGAACGTTTTGTAGTCTCTCTAGTCTCTCTAGAGTTTAACATCCTGTTGGGAGGAGAGCGGGGAGGGAGGAGGAGGAGAAGGAACAACACGGCGCACGTGAGGGAAAACTCAAAGTAAGCAAAAAATCGGAGTAAGGAGATTTGTATTCAACCAATTCCACTGTGTTCTTTCTCGATGAACATCGTCTCGCCCTCGATTGCGTGCACCCAGTATTCCAAATCTACCAATCTCCCTTCCAAGATCCAGCAAACCCGTGCCAGACGACTTGCTCAACCAAGTTGGCATCCAGATCCTCCTGCAAATCTCCCGCCGTCTGCGGCACAAAGGGATCCATCAGTTGCCGAGCGAGACCGTATGCCGAAGGACTGAACTCACGTAGGCTTGGAAAGAATTGCGAGGGAGGATGAGGACGTCGCCTGCGCTCAGAGTTAGCATTCGAGCGAGCGAGCGAGCGAGCGAGCGAGGACTCACCGATGCGAATGGGATGATCAAAGTCTTCCAGCGTGTCGAAATCGAATCCCCAGCGAGCTTTGAGGTACCTGCAGGAAGGAGTGATGAGTTCCGTCCTCCCAAAACGCGAGAAAACGCGACGAGGACGCACCTGAAGACGCAATCCGAAAACAGCCCAGGACCCGTCCAATCCACCACGCTCGCCTCCTCCTCCTCCACCACCCCCTCCTTCATCCTCCTCGATCTCTCGAAAATTCTCCCAACGGCATCCAGCAAGACCGGGTGCCCGATCGTTCCCGCAAACGACCACTGGACGATCTGCACCCGGCGTGCGAACGCGTTGTCGACCCACCAAGGCGCGGGGACCTTGTGCTGCCCTTCGAGAGAGAATTGTTTGGGGGAGATGATGAGAGCTGGTGGGGAGGAGGCGAGGGCGTCGTGCGAGGCGAGGGTGGGGGAGGGAGAGTCGAAGGAGGACCAGAGGGCAGCGCGATGGGCGGCTTGGGAGAGGAGGCGAGGATTGGTTTCGTCGGTTGATCCTGCTCCCCAGGATGTGATCGGCTGCGCGCAAAGAGGATCAGCAAAAAGCGAAACAAGAGGTCTCGCGAAAGGGGCACTCACCTTGACCGCCGTCGTGTCTGAATCCCCCCACACTCCTCCCTCCACGAGCACGGCGAGGTAGCGGAAGGTATCAAACTTCAGGATCTTCTTCGGCAACGCCGCAAACTCTGCCAGGATCTTGGCGTCCCCAAACGTCTCCTTGACCCAGCTCGTCACCATCTCGTCGTTGGGCTTGCGCACGTCGAACTCGGGGTTCATCGTACGCCAGTGATCGAACTGGGGTAGCTCGACCTGCGTCACTGGGGCTGAGCTCCAGACGATCTTGGGGAGGGGAGGAGTGACGACGGGGCGAGAGGAGACGGAGATGCGAGCGAGGGCAATTTCGAGGAGGGGATGAAGAGGGGGCGTGTGAGAGGTGGCGCGATCCCATTCGGAGATCAGGAGGGACTGGTAGATGTGTCGCATTTCGGCGGCGTAGATGTCTAGGTCGAGGGAGCCGAGTTCGTAGCGACCGTCGCGGAACTCCTGCCTGGCGTTCCAGCCTTGGTTCAGGATATGGAGACAACCTGCGGATCAAGAGTCATCACCCAGCTTATTCCGCGACGTTGCGCTGGACTTGCCCGTGACTGCGTCCCGTAGGTCCATGACCGATTGTCGGTGGTGGCGGAAGCGGTCGTCGCTGGCGTGCACAGGATTGGTACCTAGGGCGGAAGTCCAGTCCTCGGCAGCTGCTGTTTACCTTCGAGAACGGCGCTGTTCGAAGGAGATTCCAGCTCGACAGCGCGCTCTCGCGCCAGGCTGGAGCCGAGAGGAGGAGACTCCCCCAGAACACCAGCGCGACGATGAGAGCTCCGAGCAAGAGACGGCCGTGGTTCGGTTTGAGCAGCATGGCGAAGCGTGAATGAAGAAGCTCGTGTCCGTCGCTGGGTGTTCGTGAAGCCCTAGCCCAGCCCGAGGGAACGGAGGTCCTTGCGCAAGGGTGCAAGTCGTTGATAGTGGAACCGCCAGGTTTGTGTGCCGAACTGCGCGGGAAGGAGTCGATCGGAAGGAGGGTGTGCATGGAAAAGGGCGGAAAGGACCAT